>JALQSN010000398.1:0-45849 GCA_023690525.1 Holotrichia oblita | reverse complement strand
TTTTGTTTTTTAGTATACAAGTATTTATTTTGTTTGTTTTTTAGTTTTTCCTGTATTGTTTTAATTTAATTTAATGACCTTTCCATTCTTCCACCTCTAAATTCGACCATCTCCAATTGTTTAAACTATTACATATAGTTTTGTCCACTGGTTTTCTGTGTAGTTTTCCCCTAACGGATTTATAGTACATTCAAAATTAATTTCTTTCCATATATTGTAATAAAGGTTATTGGTCCTTGGTGGTATTTTTTGTCCGTTTATTTTTGGCTGCTGTTATAAAAATATTACCCAAATAGTAGATTGCTTGAAAATTAAAGTATATTTCCTCATTATTTTAGTAATTTAATTATAACAGATATTTAATGTTTTAATAATATCTAACTTCTATGTCTATACACCTCATAACAGATGACATAACGCTACATCACACTACATAACAATAACATGAAGATAGTCTGGTCTTGTTTTTAAGAAATGATAAATTGCTCCAATCGAAATCTGTAAGTGTAACTTTACGACTTTTGTAACGAAGATCTGTAGAGTTTAAGGGATTGCACAGAATTGACCCATTTACCCTATTTGAAAACAGTGATATTTAATCTAAAATTCGATTAATACATTTGATTATAATCGGGAACAGAGTTTCTCTTTATGGATTATAATTATGGCGGATTGGCCATATAGCTTGAAATACACTATATATTGGTTTGAGCCCTTGTAAGATATACATATCTATAAATACTAGCATTACTTATTCCGATTATGGAGTTGGAGCTTCTATGGTTTCGAGGACGCAGATGCCTTATGAATAAATTGGTCAGAAACAAAATTCCATTTATTTGGCGATAACTTTTTCACGTTTCCCAAGTTAGTAGAATTGCATACTAAAAAAGACTTATGGAAGTAGTATAACAAGAGAAAACCGCCTGAAAACCCCTTGACTGATAATAAAAAGCTGAAGAAAGAAGAATGTAAATAATTTGATTTCAAGGAAAATATATTACCAAAATTATTATTATATCACTATAGCTATCAAGTAGACCGATAATATAGTAGTTTAATTGACCATTATGTTCAAATTACGCTGGCATCGAACCTGTTCGTGAAGCTTGATACTCGCGGGAAAAAAACAACAAAACGTATAGATTTGATTTTATAATAGTTACTTAGTTCTATTTTTATACATCACTTCTTTGTAACAAATCAAATAATCTCCAAGTTGCACATTTAGATTATGCCAATATGGACGAGTAAACCGTTCTAACGAGAATATATCATTGTATTAGGTCGCAATCTGTGGCAAATATAAACTATTTTCCACCCTAATAACAAATTGCATTAATCTAGCAATGCAAAACGGATTGATGTTATATCATGCGGCTGGCGACAGGACAGATTAACTACTAGTAAGCGTTCTATAAAATAATCGTATCCTAAATAGAATATCTTGATTTAAGATTAACTGAGCTGAAGAAGGAAATGTTCGTGCATCGAGAGTACAGTAGTTAGATTATTTATAAAGAAAATATTTCAAACACCCTTAAAATTTCAAGAGCGAGTTAAGAACAGCTAAAAAATTGTTAGGAAATAAGAACAAAAAACATACTACGGATGAATTGATATATTTAAATATATTAGGTGATAACCAAATATATTTGGCAATATGTTCAGGTCTAAGAAATCAGTTAATTTTCGAATAAGACAAAGATTATCGTCGAGATTGCTATTGTACCAACTTTGAAAGCAAACTTTTGAAAGGAAATGGAAGAAATGCCGAACTGTTGATAGTGGTTGGTTGGTGTTCTATAAACCATTTGGAAAAGCTTCTACATTTATATTCATATGTAAACTTTTTCGAAGAAATTATTATGTACATATAACTTTTAAAATACTAATATTAGATTTAGTATTAAAAATTATTAGAAAAATTTGGAAGCCAATTACATGGTGTTAAGTTGACATTATTGGAGTATACTATTATACTGTCTACTTACTTGCTACATGTGGCGATTAATTTCACGCATTTGTGGGCTATACTTCTTCCCGCTAACAAAAGACATTCTAAGTAACAAATTATCCAAGTTATTTTCCACAATTTTCAATAGTTCTAGTTGTTGCGCAGGGGATTCACCCATTTGGCTTCTATTTCGTGTTAATCTTATAGATACTATCCAATTTAAGACATCTAATGCTATTCCTTGAGTTTCTTCTGCACATTTGACTGCTGTTAAAAGTAAAGACTGCACAAAAACATTTGATTCTAACATTGTACTTCTCTGTGTTCTCTCGTGAGGTATTTCTGTATGTTTACTACTATACACTGTTACACTTAATTCATGCATACAATCACAGCCCATATATTCAGTTTTTCTAGTACCACTGGAATTCTTATCTATATCACTACGAACTTTATTCTTAGAAGATACGTTAGATTTTAATTCGTCTCGACTAAGGTTGCTGACTGCCTTTATATGTAAGAGTAGAGTTCGATTACGTGATTTAAATAGTTTAGGACTTGTAAGTGTTAAACAACCTGACTGATCACTTAAGTCCAAACATGAAGCAATATCTACTGGACCAGCAGTATATCTGCATTATGTGAACGTAAATACTCTTGCGATGTAACAGGATTATCACAATTTCTTAGTGCATCAAATGTAACAGCATCATCTACAGCAAATCTAACATCCCGCCTATGACCAATACTGTTTGTATTTTGCCTTAACAATGTCACTTGATGCCAGGATTTGTTGATCCAGGTTGTAATGTAAAATGGACATCTACATGACCAATACACACGGGGAAGGTAATGTAATTTCAAAGATATGTTCGTCCCAAGTTGTAGTATCATTTTGGAGTCTCCATGTTTTAGTAAACTGGTCAGTATCCAATTGCAAATGTTGTGGAGTGACGTCGCTGTCGCTGGGCTTGTTGCATATCACTCCAGCAAGGTGGTACTACAGCACAAAATCCCGGTTTAAACGCTTCGAAATGGCACAAAGAATAAAGGCGTTTAAGTTCTGTAGCGATATTATATCCGGTGGCTCATAGAAACATCGAGTTGTATCATTAACTTCTATAGCATCTAATGGTTGAGCGCTAACACTTGGCATATCTGAATTTAGACTGAAGAAATCTTCTTCATCGTGATCTTCCGTAGAGTCTGAATCAGTATCATTTAGTGCATAAAAATGTAAGGAGCCGTTTTCAGTTGAAGCGCATAATCTCTCCAAACCTACAAATAAAAAACTATTTTGTTAATGTACTAGTATAGATATATGCATTTTCTAATAATGTATATAATGTTATGAAAATGAAATAATCTTTATGGATTTTTTATGTTCTTTGACCTGAAAAGGAGTAACTAATATATTATCAAGAGATCTTTTTATAAAATGACACGTACAATTCTAGCAACGAATATACACATCATAATGCATGTTCTAACTTTATGCTTATCGACTCTAATTTTATTAAATGTTTAGTGATTGACCTACAGATAAAGAACTGAACGTATTTAATAGTTCAATGTATGAGCACTATCATATATGAAAATACTTACTATTGCAATATGCTGCAGAAACAAATTTTTCATTTTCCAATCTTGCAATAGATAGAGTCTTGAGCGTAGCCAGTTCTAAAATGCGTACAACACCATCTGCACAGACTAAAATCGCCGTTCCTTCAACACTACTTTTAACGGTATGTTCTACAGTACGCTCCAACTGAGTTAGTAAATTGATTTCAAGAGGTTTTTCACTAGGGTTTAATTCACGAACTAAAATGGGCTCCTCGACTAATTTTACCATACTATCATTCAGGTTTAGTGCATATAAAAATAAGATACTACCACTACTCTCATAAGTGCTATTCAATACAACTAAAACATGAAAACCATCTTGTGTTGGCAAAATATCGGTTATTTCCATATCTGTTCGCGTCTTGTATTGTTCTGGTAAGCAAACACATTGCACGGCTCGCGAATAATTTAATTTTTTTGTTGTTTTGCTATTCTTTAACCCAATAATGTGATCAGATATACTTTTATCAGTTACTACATTGGCCATACTTAAGGGTCCATTCATAAAACTGTAGTCAGGTGGAATTATTAACGAAGTCGCTTGTGCAGAGTCTGTTTCGGTTTGCATTTCAACAGGTAAAGCTCTTGGCCCAGAATGTTTAGGAGTAATAGTTGGTGGTAAAAATATTTCGTCACTTTCACCAGGTATTAACGTTTGATAATTATTAGTCTGTTGTTTTATAATATATTCACTTAAGGGTTTCATGTAATTTAAGTCATTTGATTCATCTATAACGCACTCGCCACTTAAGCCGTAAGGGAACACCAAGGTTTTAAACACTTCAGGTGTGTCCTTAATGTTACCACTATTATTATTACTGGTATTTTCTTTTAAAGTTTCATTATCCTTATCAATTAATTCTTTTTGTACAAAAAGTCGTATACAACTAGGTATAAACAACTATATTTTCTGGTATTATCTGGAATTTCATCGATGTCCATTATATTCATTGAAGATAAATTGTTTTTATTTTGGTCGTTTAGCGTTTCTATTGACGCTTTTGTCTTAGATTTATTTGAATGTCGACATCGAATTTTAAGACTGCACACTATTGTTGGTCTTGGTCCTAACGACTGAGTGGATTTATTACCGGAAATTTTATCGCCAACTATAGCCAAGGACATTATTTGCTTCTCCGTAGGATCTTTAACTGAAACAACGAAATGTTAGTTAAGGTTGAATTACTTATAGACTGTTACTTTTATTTCACTCTTTTAACATCGTACTACTTAAAATGCGTACTATTGACACAAATTTGATGTAATTTATTTTACTTTCATATATTGTGTAATTGGAAATAGAGCTTTATGTCGTCTTCAAAACTAAATATTATTTTATAAAACTGCAAGTATTTCAGTTACGTTACTGTAAGAACTTTATTTCAAAGGTTTTACAAAGATATTTCAGGTTTTTATAAAAGACAAGAAAAAGTGTTACCTAGTGCAGTGTCTTTATTGTGCGCCTACTGATGTATTTGTACATACCTATAGCAAACTACAAGTTTTACATACAGTTTAAAAATAGGGACAACCTTTATTTATTTAAGTTTTCTCTCTGTTTTTGTAAATTAATTATGCAAGAACGTCATCTCTTTGTTAGTGGTAAAAATGTGTACACCTACTGATCCTCACAATGTCACTGAACAATTTGCCAGTTCTGCTTATATTTCGGGGAAAAACTCAAAAGACCAAAAATAACTAGTATGTAGTAAAATAGAGACAGTTTAAATGTTAGTAAGTAATCATAAAACTTAGAAGCCGTAAGTAAATATACATAGAATTATAAATTGTATTTATTTGGAATTTTAATTTTGTATATAAATAGGACGTGCTGAATATTGTTTTTAAGATCGAAATATTATTAAAAAACAAGCAAAATAATAAAAGCTACACAGACATAGCGGATATTTTAGGCTATTCGCGGAATAAAATATTTAACGATGGGAAATAGAAAGAAGAAGAATGGACAAAGAAAAACAACTCCCCGTATAGATAAAGTAGTAGTAAGATTTTTCAAGAAAAAGGTTTCTACTCTATTATCCACTATCAAAAACAAATTACAACTGAATATTGATATCTTCAGTATTAGAAGACGACTCATATAAAAAATAAAATGTCCGTCAGAGTACAGTTTTCCTCTTCGACAAGGGCGAGATCACCCCCAAAGGCGAGTCGGTCAAAAAGACATTGTTTTTTAGGTGTTTCGACCTAGTTACACCCGAATAAAGAAGTCTGAAACCTGATTGAGAGTTAATTTGCGTACTCTGAGTTCATCAACAGATAAATACCAAAGCAAATCCGTCTCTTAGGCTCGGTTTCTCAATCGGCGGTTAATTGTTTCTGTTAACTGGCTGGTAGTTAAGCTTAACTTCAAGTTAAATTGCTAGCTTAGATTGTATGTACTTTGTCCTGCAGTTGGTTTAAACTGTGAGATCGATAAATACTTTAGCAAGCAGTTTGGGTTCACCTGTCAGTTAAAATTTGTTAACCAACGATTGAAAAACCGGGTCTTACTGTCCTCTACCGGGCAATCGGTAAGAAGTTGCCTTCGCATTGCTGTACCCAGATAAAATTCATTAACATGGATATGTTAATATAGTGTAATAAGAAATGCTTCCGGTCGAAGAAAACATGCTTCTGTGCAGAACAATGGTTGAAAACACATCCAGTGTAATTCGTTGGCGAAAACTTGGTTTGACAATAATCTTCCCAGTTATTCGGCTAAAAAAGCAATTCATAGTGTCAACATTAAAAATAAAGAATTATGGTAAATAGCACAGGAAACTTGGCGATTTATTCCAATTGAAAGATTCTGTGTCCCGTATGTCAGGCAATTTTAACAAACATTTCCTTCATTTTGTTTAAAAACAGTATTATATTTTAAATATAGATACTTACTCTTTTGCATAGCCTACTTCTGCATATTTACTAGATATTTTACTATTATTAATATTAGACTTAGTGTTTTCTGCATTACAAATGGTGATCATTCTTAGCAAAATTGTAATTTATTAATACATGCTGACTAGTATATTTGCTATCCAGGTCTGTAAACCCATAAGTCAAATTTTAATTCCTTGTGTATTAGTTTACGTGAGGTATATGACTATTAATATCGACACAATATTGACGCCAAATTCCAAACGACAGCACACATGCAGGTAGTGGAATCTGCAACGCTTTACCGTCGAAAATGTCATATTCCCATTATATTGCAATCGTTTGTCAGGTGTAATATTACAATTGAAGATGTATGTTTATACTACCAAACAACAAGTTCAAATTATAAAGTGGTATTATACGGGCAATGCAGTCAATTTTGAAGATATTTGGTTTCAGCGGAGTGCTTGACCTACTCATATTACAAGAAATGTTAAAGAATTTTTAAGAAATATCTTTCGTAATATAAATAAACATTGCACAATTGGCCAACCTCCAAAATCGCTAAACCTATCATCCAACGGCTTGTTTTTATGAGGATCTATTAAACGAAAAGTTTATGATATTTCTTATGAAAGAGTATGTAATGTAAATCAATTCTATGGCAAAATAATAAACGCTTTAAATAAAATACGCTAAGGTGCAGTATTTGATATAGTAGTTGATACATTTTACCCCACAGCAGTATTGGCTATACTCATTAAAGGTTCACTGCCGATAAGACAGATACATTGCCGATATCATATATGTTTTTATTTTATACATGTCCTTTCTTTTGCTATTTCGAATACGGAATTAAATTTGTCGTCTACGATATAAATATTACCTTGCATATATTATTTAGCAACCCTAGTAATTGTTGATATAAAAGCGGAAGCAATTTTTCACCAAATATTTCTCATACAATTCCCCAATAGAATAACATGTAAATTTGCATAGCAGCTATAAGGTGACGGATTGAAGCACGATGGAAGTCAATCTTTCGTTGTATAGATATAGCTTTTCTGTATCGAGAACCGATATTTACCAATGTATCGATTCCGTGCACGATATCGATTCCCAATACTAGAATCAGTATCGACAGGTATAAATACTTTGTAGTTGATTGGTTGGTCCATGTTTATTTTCTTTCATTTCTTCTTCCTGCCTTTTTCTGCTAGTTCTAGACCTCTAGATTATGAAATCCCATTTGATACGTAACACCTCTCCTTAATCCTTTTATCACTAATTCGATACCTCTTTTACATTATTTTTGGCAACTTTTATCTATCCTTACCACATAGTTTAGTTACCTTATTCGTTACAATCTGATCACTGCTCTATATTAATTCCTCCGCATACAGTATTGTTTTCCATCACTTAAAGAGTACATCACAATTTGTTTGGATTTCAGTTGAATTTTCTAAGTTAAAATTTGATTGGTTATTGATTGTTGAAACTTCATTGTCATTTTGCTAAGAACCTGACTTTTTATGTTATTTGTGATGGGTGCTAGTTGCAGCAGCTTCTTAATCTATAAGTAATATAGTCCGACTACGGCTGCAATTCTTGCTGTGTAAATTGTATGATAAGTGTGTTGAATGGCCTTACTCTAGTGCTATTTCGCCGTTCATAATGCTGCGTTTTATGACCAGCAGCGAATGGTAGATTGATCGGGATAGAAGAGAGAAGACGCTCATTTCCTCGGAGAATTGAACATCGGCTCCCAGCATTCTCTTCCAATACTGAGCAGCCGTCTAACCACTGCCGTTATCGGCCCGTTAATCGAAGCCCTTAACTTCATTTAAACTAATTAAACTTCATACAAAATTCGAATTTGTAAAGTTGGAATTGAATGTGATTTAGTAATACATAATAGTAGTTCTAAATATGTTAAGAGGTTTTTTTACTAAGAACTGGTTAAACGTTATAGTTTTGCTAGCAAAAACATATAAAAATAAAAGAATATAAAGAGAAAGTTATAAGTAATTTAATTACTACTATCTTCTGGTATTTAAACCGAATTTGAAGCGTAAGCAGTAAGTTGCAAACTATGCTAAATATTAAATTGAATTATATAAACTACCTTTTTAAAATAATAAACTGTGATTTTTATGACGTTGTCAATCTGTGTAAACTTCATGATTACAGGTAGATGTTAGGAAATTCTCTCAAAATTATAAATAAGATTTATGTTTTATATAATTAATACATATGTATGAGTATTTTAAAAGGTATATAATTTTCTATTGAAAGACCTGATTTTTTTAATGGTAGAATGTCATATCAGGTATTCAAACTACTGAAATCAATATATAAAGAAAGACATAAAATATGTGTTTTGAGACTAACCATCATCAATATCTGTCCACATAGCTGGTACTCCAAAATCTTGGGTGAACTTTTCTAATATATACGAATCAAAGTGCGTCACGAAGAAAGAATGCGGCCGAGAAACCTTTCCTGTTATATCAAATACTGATATAAGACCATCTTTATTGGCTGTAGGAAGCAAGTGTGGTACAGAACTTGCTCCTAAGGTATTAACCCTACTCCTCTGTAAGTAGCGTCGATTGCAGGATTTGTGGCGTAAGTTGTTGATAAAGGAACATTTTGCGTATACTCGCCCATTACGAACGGACAATTAGGGGAATGCCTTTCATGTTCACTCCATGGTTCATCGGTTCGTTCCCAACATACCAGACAGACAGTACATGTAAAACACATAGCCCTATCATCGCCAGAGGAATTTGGTTGATGGTAAAATCCTGCCTGCGCCATTTGATCGGGTAAAGCCCATCTAGAAGCGAAAAATATAAAAACAAGCCTAACATTTTGTGAAAGTGTGTAACATACTTATAATCCATGTGAGGCCAATGTGTAAAAGTTTCCCGTCGTTTAGCTTCACTAGCCATTGACCTTCTATCTGAAACATTTGGTGGTTCATTCATTAATTCAGCTAATCTTTCTTGAACAGCCGAAGCAACTCCAAGTTCTGGTACATGTTGGTTTTTTACAAGGAGCTCTGTTATTGAACTGTTTGCGGCAGCACGTAACACTTCTAAAGGTAACTCCAGACAAACAGTATTCCACTGAAATAAAGGACAATTTATTGAGATGTTTATGACATTACTGTATAGTTGTTAAATAAGATCAGATTTGTATATAATTAAGTATATTTCTGCAATACGATGACTACTGTTTTATAATTATTGAAACTACGCGAAACCTGTGAAGGGCAATAAACTACTATTGGGTGACAAAGTAAATAAGGGTAATAATCAGGGTCTTTACGGACTTAAAACGTAATGGTATTAAAATAATTTGTAAATTGCAATGGGGATACGAATATACAACTCTAGATAGAAGTGTACAAATTATTTTCTATTTTTTAAATCTATAGCCTTCTTTCAGACCTTTAGATCTTTGAACTATAATAATAGTGTTGTACTGTTATTTCAGTTTTCCAATATTTTTCTTTATTTCATTAATCTCATTCGCAATTTGGATATCTAGCATTCCTATATCAATGATACTGATAAACTTTTATTATCACACTCCACTTATTTACATGTATATACAATTCCATTGTTTATATATTATATTTACATATACGATATAATTGCGTACATGAACAATTTACTTCAGAATATGCATTCGTAGTTGAGGGGACCTAAGCGAAGAGCTTCCTTTCGTTTTTGTAATTGTAATACATACTTTAATGAATGATTCGAGATTTCATTGATAAATTTTATTTAGTTTCAGTTTTCAAATGATGTTGAAATTAATGTAATTTGTACTTTTCTTATTCTTCTTCTCGTTATAAAGATTATACATGCCGAGTATTCAGACAGTTGACAAAAGTAGTGAACATTTAATTTTTTTATCACAAAATGTTGTAAATGCCAGAAAATAAAAACAATAACACGTTTTATTTTACCTTCATTGTTTTATAGTTAATTTGTTACAAAACTATAACATTTTGTACAAGTTCAAAATTGTACCAATTATCTAATGAAAAGGTAGTAAGTAATTATTATCAACTGTTATTCCATTGTCACAAACTCTGTAAATAAATAATTTACCTTGTACATTTATGTAGTACTATAGATATTACTATGCAAAATAAAAAGATTAGGCTGAATTTACGGAAAATGGCAGCGGAGATTGGTTTTAGCAAACATTACTTGCAACGAACATTCTAAGAAGATTTGATTGGATTTTTCTGCACATATTCGTGAAAAAAATTATGAATTACCAGTTATTTTACTATATTTTATTTTCCAGTGACACAACGTTTACAGCAAAATTGTATCATTTTAGGATTGACGATATTGGGCTAAAGAAAATCCTCATAACAGAATTCAATGTAAAAGTCAATTCTATAAAAAAAGTAACACTTGCACTGTTATGTTATAAAAAGTAATAGGAGCAAAACTTTTAAATGAATTATTAAATCGAGCAGTGTATTTGGATTTGCTAGACAACTTTTTAAACCAGAATTTCTTTGGAGCAAAAAGCGAAGAATGTACTTTCACCATGATGGCTGTTCGTTACATTCAACTTTACTAAAAACAGGATACCTGGATGAATATTTTCCTAAAAGATGGATAAGACGGTATGTATGGATCGATAATTTTTTCGCTCAGACCATCCAACTTAACAGTTTTGCAGCAATTATTAATGCCATAAATAAACTCATCTCGATACGCTAAGAAATGTTTAAATCGAATTTTAAATTAGAGCTCATAAATATTTTAAAGTTGGTAAAGGCTACGGGGAGTAACTGGTGTTTATTTTTATTTAATCCAATTTCTTCTTGATTATTTTTGTCATTGATGATAAACAAGCGATTACTATTGCGTGACATTTGATTATGGATAACGTTTTGATCTTTGGCAAAGTTGCATATGGTTTCAGAGTAAATGGATTAGAAAGTGAAGAAAGAAATTGTTTTAATTTTTCGGCGTTTAACAAACAAAACTGTGTACAAAGGATGACATTTTTCGTTGAAATTAAAAATAAGTTTTCTTATGAACTTAATCCGTGGACATACTGTATATCTGTTATATTACCAGTCATAAAAATTACGGTCAATTTATGAATCATTCTATCGTTTAATTAATGTTTATATAAAGCCTACTTTTTATTTAAAAATTACGTTAGTTGTCAAGAAAATTGTCAAAATTGTTAGCTGTAATTATCATATAACATGGCTGAATCAACATATACTGGTTGTGTACTTGTTTATGGAGGCAGCGGTGCTTTAGGTAGTGGATGTGTAAGCCATTTTAAATCAAGAAATTGGTTTGTAGCATCAGTTGAAGTTTGGAAATATTCTTGAATAAGGTACTGAGTTAACAGTATGTAGTATGTACATTACAGAATTTTAATAAATGTATAGGATGACGCTTCTCATACATCAAGTGTATATCTTCTGTCAGAAGGTAAAGGTTCAGTGGATCAACATGTAAATAAGGAAGCAGATGTAAATATACTGGTAAAGACGGATAGACCTCTAAAGGAACAAGAGACAGATATTTTAAGTTGCTTACAAAATCTACTTCAAAATGTAAAGTTGGATGCAATAATATGTGTAGCTGGTGGTTACATTACTTGTGCATTAGAGGATGAATTCACTGGAAATTGTGAAAAAATGTGGAGACAAAATGTATGGCCATCTCTATTATCTGCTCAAATAGCAGCTAAATTTTTAAAGCCAAATGGAATGTTTTGCTTAACTGGTAAGTTTATAATTTAGAATATATAAATTTATAATAATTCTAATACAGACATTAGTCCTTGATCTATATTTCTATAATACTATAAAACATCTCTCAATTATACTATGTAGGTGCAAAAGCAGCACTTGAAGGAACACCCAGTGCAATTGGATATGGTTTTTGTAAAGCAGCAGTACATCAGTTAATCAAAACTTTAGCCTGCCCTGGAAGTGGAATGCCAGAAAATTCATTCTGTGTAGCACTCCTACCTGTTACTTTAGACACAATGATGAATCGACAAATGATGCCTACTGCTGATATCTCAGGTTGGACACCAACTAAATACATAACTGATTTGTTATTAAAATGGTCAGATGGTATTGACCGACCAACTAATGGAAGTTTAGTACAGTTTGTAACTCAAAACTTCAATACAGATATAACATTTTTATAATAGTCATGTTATATACCAATAAATGATACGAAAATCAAATATTTTACTACGTTTAATTTGACAGTAAATTTATAGACACTACTTTACTAAAAAATTATGAAATAAGAAAAACTCACTTTTTGTGCCTTAATTCCTTTTTTAGATTTGATCTGCGCTTCTGCAATCTTGTCAATCAATTCGTTAATAGCATAATCAATTGATGTTGTACTAACAGTAGATAAACACTTTTTTAAAATTATAGCCTAAAAATATGGAAAACATTAATGTCACAAAACATCTTTATTTTTAACAACGTACTTCTGATAATAGTAATTCTAATTTAATTTCATCTTTAGCACTAGAAACTGGTTTCTGTAGAATTGTATCCAGTAGAAGAACACCATTGTAGTCAGATCGAACACCAATTGCTTGACCATCACAAAATAGCACCCTGTCTTGTCCTGCTATGTACTTGCATATTACCTCACTATGGTTCTCAGCTAAGATTAAATAGAAATCATTCAATTGCACTTATATTATATTACGCAAAATGTGTTTACTATTTTCAATATTTACAAAACTGAGTTTACCTGACAAATTACTAGAGTGTAGAACAACACCCGAATTGACATCTATAACATGTATATGTCCAGTTTTCGTACATATTATAATTACGTTTAAAGAAGGGTGGTAAATTATTTTCTTCAAATCTGTGTCTGCATTTAAATAGCCGTCTTCTTTCAATAAGCACGGATCATCAGCCATTTTGCTAAACACATTTTGCGCCATTGATGATCACCATTTATAAAAATTTGGCAGTTGACTGCAACTTCATGTTGGTGTTTCACGATCACCAACATACAACTCCAACATTACTAACTTGCTATGGGTACGTAAAGCAGGAAACTTGTTTTGTCCAATTAAGAAAACCGTTTCGTGAATCTAATTGAACATATTGTACGTCTACTATGGCGCGTATTTAAAATATTTGTACGAAATTTTAGTTAGCAAAAGTATGGCACCGCGCGAGAAGTTATACTTTTTAAAAGTAAGTTAGAAACTTCAAAGACGTAAAACTCAGCGAGTAACTTTATTCTCATTTGATTTAGGATGTAATTTTTCCAATAATAAAAGGATAGTAACTGTCGCGTAAGTATAATTCTTATTTTGGTTTATTTTTTTAATATATATCTATTATAATATACAGTTTAATCAAAACCACCCAAAACTTTCTGATAGGCTACTTTGCGCGGAAGAGCTGTTTTAGCCTTTAAGCCACTTTAAGCTGCGTTTTAGCGAACTTTTTCGCACAGCTCGACTTGGCTCGACTACTAAATGAATGAGAAACCAATCACAGCGCATCAAATAATCACGTGTTTTTTGACGTGCTGTGATTGGTTTCTCGTTCATTTTGTAGCCGAGCTAAACTAAACGAGCGACCTATTCTCCAACGTAAGAGAAGTGATCGCTCTATTGACTATTGAGATATGGGAGATCACTTCTCTCAAAAACATTGCCAGATTTCATTTCTAATACCGCAAATAGTGTGAAGCAAGGTGTGAAGTAAGTGGCAAGTAGTTACATTTACCAATTTATCAAAACGTTTTATCTCTTTCTAACTTATTCGTAAAAAGGCAGGTCTCCTCAGTCCAGCATGATTCGCATTCAATTATAAAGAATAAAATCGACAATTAAGCAATTACAATCAATACCCAATAAAACAGTCGGTAATTAGCGGAGCGAGAATCGTGTTAAACGTATCGATTCGTAGCAACATGTGCAAGCTAAGAAGCGTATAAAGAAGACAATTTTTTGAGCGAAATCGCGTTTTCAAATTCTCTCGATGATAAGACACGATAAAATTGTCGCAACATCTATGCTCTAATACTTTATCAATCTATTATAGGCACTCTATTACCAAATTTTTCGCCTGCAGTTAAACCAACAAAATACCTGTGCGAAAAAGTTCGCTAAGACGCAGCTTTAGTCACGATACAATGAAGTAAAAGATAAGGCGCATGATAGACCCAGATAGACCGAGCTTACTTGGCGCGGTGACGTAGGCAATTGAGTTATTTCAAAATCACGTGCAGTTGAGATACAGGCACGATACAGGTTAAATAAAATTCTCGTCGGTTTTTGGTGTTTAGTGAGTGTTTGTTTACCTTAATTGTTACTTAATTTTATTATTTAAATGTGCGTATTTAAGTATTCCTAATAAACGTTAATATTACTTGAACAATTTCTCTTCTATGCCTTATTAAAAAAATAATTCCACCCCTATCCAAAAAAATAATTTTTTAACAAAATATAAGGGTGCAAAGTGCAAATAGTTTTAGAATATCTGAGTTTTATAATCTATTGTCTTTAAATCCTAAATAGAAAACGTAAAATCCATACTTTTCTTAACTTAACTACCTATCTGAACATTTTAACACGAAACGTTCAACAATTTCTTGTTACTGTACTGTGTGGTGCAAGTTTTATAATATATATTATAGGTAATATTGATATAGTTTTCCTAATAAAATACATATTTATTCCATCAAAATGATGTAATGAATATTATAAAAGGCGAAAACGCATTGATTTTGACCATAATTTTGTACTTCGGTCCATTAATCGTTATTTGAGCTGAAAATCACTCAATTGCTTACATAACTGTGCGGACCGGCCGAGATCTCGTCACGCGAATATCGGGCACTGAGCTTAGTCACATTTTTTTGCCAGTGCGCCGCCATCAGGAAGATTTGCTTGAACTGTACGTTTTTTCGAAAATAATTTTAAAATACATACCGGGATATTATTTGCAACCTGTGTATTGCATTCTGGTCTACTGGAAATGGAGCGGACTTCAAGTGTAAGCATACATGCGGATGATTCGCCCCCTCACCCCGCAGTGGTACGGATGAGGGCTTCGTTGAATTGATTGAAACTGAAAAGATCCATGTGACGATAGCATTTCCTAATTTTCTAGTAGTTAGACAAAGGTAAAGAACAGTGGTGGGTACTTGCTGTTAGACAGCGATAGCATACAACACACAATTGTCCAGCAGAATAGCATGCGTATTTCTTGACTTTGTTAACTCATAGAAATCAAATTTTCATCCTTCTTTCACTCATATAGAGGATCATCACATTAAAAGTTAGCTCTTGGTATACCTATAGCTAATACTGGAGGCTTCCTCTATAATTTTCTCAAAGAATTTTTTAATTACTCTGAGTAAAAAAGATATATAATATAATAAGAAACACATTTATTGGCAACTCTCGTTTATTTCAAGGTTCATATTGCCCTCAACGTTTTACCGGTTTACTATCATATAATAACTATAACACTTAATTTAGTGTTATCTGGAACTTTTTGTAGAAAATTTCATGCTCTATAAAAGTCTTAAAATTGATTTTGCGTTTTTATCTTTCTTTGCTGCCCGATAGCAGAAAAATCAAAAAAAAAATGTAGAATATGAAGAGAGATAAGATATTATTGTGTTAGTTTTTCAGTGCTACCCTTCAGAAACAATTACGTTGGCGCTATTTGCCAACTCTAAAGGTAAGAGATGCGGAAATATCGCGATTTTAACAACCTCATTATTGTGTAAAACATGAACGTTAATTTTGTGTGAATCTTTCTTTATTGTGCAAACAAGATGTGAACTTGCATTACTTCAATAATTTTTTAACAATGTATCTAATATGTAACATACCTAATATGTATTATTTGCAAAATGTTCGAAATATTTATTGGGAGAAATGATAATGAATAAATTAAACGCGCAATTTATCGACATGTTAGTTTTATTGTGAGTAACGTAAATTTTTATTATGTTGAATGTAGAAAAAATAGAAAGAATGTACTTACATAATAAAAAATATACGCAATTTTATGTTGCATTATAAATTACCAAAAGTTATGTTCGATCAAGAGCGGCTGCAATACATTGTTGTCTAATTTTCCCATATGTAATATTAAATTTAATAAAGCTTCATATTTTTATAAGATTTGCTAATCAATTCTAACTAAATAGAAGTACAATTGAATGACAAGACCAGACGAGTCTGTAAGAGCAATAAAATACGAAATGTATCTATGAATATCGTAAAAATGATCTTGAAGGAAGCAGGCACACTGTAGACAACATTTTATATACGGTATGCGGCAAAATAAACAGTACCTACTGAAATGCGCATGTGTCAATAAATGTGTATAGTTACCGTGTTAAGAGGCCCGACTACCGTTTGACAGTTGGCGATGTTGCCACAGTTAAATTTTTTCATACTATAATGTTTTTATAATTTATTTAAAACGTATTTTAAAATTGGGCTTCATACACACATGTGTAGACGTATTTTGAATGCTCATAGCAAATTTCAGTAATTAAATCTAAAAATTAATAGTGTAATGTCGATTCCCGTATCAAGGTAACGGCCTGAAATGGGAAAAGAGATTGTGAAGTTAATACCGAATATTAATAGACAAAATTGTCTATGTAGATGTAAAACATTTGTAGTGTGTATGAAGCCCAATTTTCAAATTACATTGAAATAAAATCAAGCAAACGATTTATAGAATTATGTAGATATGGCACCGCTGTAAAATAATCAGCTGGTAGACGACCCTCTTAACGTTACCATTTGGTGTGCTGTATCTGCACATGGCATATTGGGTCCGTATTTCATTGAAGCAGACGATGGAATGCCGTTAACTGTGAATCAGGAGCGCTACAAAGAACAGGTTATCCCACTATTTCTGCATGATCTTCAGCGATTTTGTCGTGCCAGGAACCACGTAATGAACGATGGTTTCAGGAGAACGAGCCAACCTGTCGCGCGGTTAGGGAGTCTTCTCGAATGTTGCGCAATCATTTTGGGAATCGCCTTATTTCGCGTGGCACTGATTTCCCATACCCATCGCACTCACCAGACCTAACCTGATCTGATGTGTACATATGGGGAATAATGAAAGGGGCTGCTTTCCGTACCGGTCCACCGTCTGACATTCCGAAATTGCGAATTAAAATTCAAGGTTTTCTCGTGCCTTGCCACAACCTGTGTGCATAGACATGTTTGCGAACCTTCGCGAACGATACGAATAGTGCTTGAAACTGAACGACATCTTGAACACCTGTTTTGTCGATAACGTCGTCGTGAATAATGGTTGCAACACTATATAACGTTAAAGTATCGTTATATAATGTAAAGTAAATACATAAATAATAAACGCTTCATAATTTCAGTACTGTTGCCACTGTATTATGAATATATTTAAAATTATGTTATACAATTCCGACATTTATGAATGTACTATCAATTGCAATAAAGAAATAAAAAATTGGGCGATTTTTTCAGTCTAATTACAGATTTTGTTGCTTAACGTTTGTAGCTCCGACAGATAACAAACTTAAAGATCTTTGGATATTTTGCTTGAGTTACAAGATCCGTGGACTTTAGTTCAAAACACGTCGTAATACACCATAACAACAAATGTTCAATGCTTCAGGAGCTATCAGAAGATGATCTATAATTTTCTTGATACGTAATGAATAGCATTGATATACAGTTTAAGTTTGTGCACCATATTCTTTTCTCCGATAAGCCCACATTTAGGGTTAATGGCTTTACCAACACACACAACTGCAGCACAGTATCCACAAAAATTACATACACTTGCAGGCGTAATTGGAAACATTTAGCAGCTCATTCTTACTTAGATTTGTTCCACAATAAAATCATTTTCGAATTATTTTATTTTTAATTCAGGTATTAGAACGTCTGGTTTCAAAAACATGAGACACCATGTTGTTCGTGTCAGAAAGTATTGATAACATTTTCGCGATACGGGATAGGTACGTAGACGAGGATGTATTGAATGGCTATTTGGAGCAGCGGTTTTCAATCTTTTTTCTTTTGTGGCCCGCCAAAGTACGTTTGAAACTTTAACGACACTCCTATATAATAGACGATTCCTTATAAATGGGGCTACTTCAACATAAAAAATAAGATTAGAAGACATTACAAATGCCGCAACACACTCCACATGTATTCGCGGTACATCAATCTGTCAACGAAAATAAAAACACATCTACATTTATTGTAGGACATGCTTTATTTCTAACAGTACACCATCTATTAATCCTACTTATTACGTTTACATCTGCCCAAAATTCAAATCATCAGTTGTAATAGACCCCATCCCTTAAACGTATTATACTACTTTAATGTTTCATTGTTCAGCACCATTATTTTGACTATTTGGAAATTCATAAAATTAAATTAATTATAGTTTTTATTCTAATCGCAATTAATAATTACGTTGTTACAGTAATAACAGAAAATTAAAATATATATTATAGTGTGAATTTTATTAGGATTCTTCCTGTTGTTCCTTAGGTGGTTTTTTAGCTGGCCTACATTCAGGATATTTCTCTGTTAGGAAACTTCTAAGTTCTCCATATTCTGCCAACATATTGATGCGAACTTGTTTTTGGCCCCTTAACTTTTCTTGTTTCTTCAGATACATCTCCCATGATTTTAATTTAGTAAAGAAAGGCGCTTCTCTACGTTTTCTATATACAACCTTCCACCCAGAGCATATTGTGTAAAATTAAGGATTTCATCATTACTCACATCCTTGGTTTCTCGACATTTTGTAGGTGAAGCTAACACGTTTGGAAAGTTACTCGTTTCCTTAGTTAATTCTACTAAATGTAATTTCTTTTCTTCGGCTATTTCTTGATGAGTTTTCTGCTTTAGTAATCCTAGGAAAAATGCTTTAACAACATGTTGCAAATTCGTAGAGCCTTCAACTTTTGCATATAAATCCTTTATTCCCACTACATTACAAATTGTTTTTATTGCTCTATGACAAACTAATCCGTGTCCTGGAGGTCTCTGACTAACATAAATTTTTGTACTGCCAAATTGTGTAAAAAAGTCATGATAGACCGTGTGATCCCTAAATATTTTAATGTGCATTAATTTTTGTCCGGCACGATTTTTTGCTTTCCTCAGTGCAATTTTCGATTCAAGTCCTTTACCAGTTGCAAACCCAGCCAAACCATTGCTGTTCCCTGTAACTACAAATACCGACAATCGCCTCTTTCTTCCAAAATTTCCTTTCATATTGAAAACCGTTTTTAATTCCAAGACCCTAGTGTCAAATCCATCGAATTTATCTATAAGTAGAAATAAACATATATTTTGTACATTTTAAAATAATGCGGTGCAAATTACAAACAAATTTAATCCAAATGAACACTTAAATTAGGTTTTTGTTATTTTAAAGGTTAACTTGGGACTTAATTTTAATTCATAAAATTGAAATAAACAGCAATTTGACATGACAAAATAAATGAATAAACTAACTTATCTAATACCATTTGCACTTACATGACTTAAAAATATCTTATTATTTGGCTACATAATATATGAATATAAATAACTTTGGCCAAAATATGCATAAAGAAAGATATGCATTCGATATCTATTATTAGTAAAGTACAATAAATCTCAAAAACATAAAATCTGCTAACTCGACGTTTCGCCACTAATGTCTGGCTTTTTAAATCATAAAAGATTGCTAGAGCATGCGCTAGATGGTCGCGGTAACTCGATGCGTAAATCACGTTAAAAGCGAAAACCTTTTGGTAGATGAGGGATGTCGGACGGTCACGGTAACTTAACGTATTAACCACGCTAGAGGCAAAAAAATAGTATAAATGTAAAACCTCTTTTATACCCAGAAGGTTTCACATTTATACTATTTTTTTTTAATGTGACCATCTTCTTGTTGATTTGCTAAAACAAATACAAACTACTATTTCGTGTTATTTACTTTGTAATATTAAGTTAAGTTTGGGTAACAATTCAAACACCGAAAAAAAACCGCCTCTTCGAAGATATTGATTTTGTCGTTTTGAAGAGAGGATTTACGATGTTGCGGGTGCATGTTTTTGAAACGTTGACGACATGATTTACGTCAAGTTTGTATTCAATTTAAGTTCTAACTTAAGGTCGATAGTTTTAGTAATAACATAAAAGCAGGTTTTCGAGCAACAGGAATAGTATCTGTTAATTGAAGGAATGTGTTAAAAAAGTTGTCACAAATAAGAATTGAATACGCACAAGAACAGATAAATAACAGGCATTTAGCATAAACAAAGAGTTACCGATGAATTAGTAGTATTCTAATGTGATTATCCGCAATTTAAATGTCAACCCATCATACCAGAGTGTTACTAATCCATCGGTCTGCTTCTGTTGAATAAGGCCAATGCCCTAAGGAATACTTTAACTAACGTACTTCAAGCAGGGAGGGATGTTCAAAACCCCAAGGTGACTAGAAAAAGAAGTTGGAAATACCAGCAGAACAAAATGTATTCCTATAAGCATGGAGCTACTACTGCATTAACTTCTCACAAAGAAGAAACTGTGGATTCTCAATCTGATGAAATGAGGCGGACGGTTTTGATGAAGATGTTCAAGAAACCAATACACAGCGAGTTATATTTAATAAATAACAAATGAATAAGTAATTTTCATCGATGTAAACTTACTTGAAATGAACGTTAATTTTAGACGGTACTGTAGATACAGACATAATTTGGAAGACGTAAATTGATGCTTTACATTTTATTTAAAAATACGCCAAATATGCTGGTTTTTTGTATAAGGTGCCTTAGTACATTGTGATGTAGAATTGCTTGCGCGATTTAAAAACTAATAAAAAAATATACCATGTCACTTAATTTAAGAAGGTTGATGATGAATGTCCTGTAAACCGGAAATAAGACAAGAGCATAAATAATTTCGGTAATGAGACTAGAACGCATTATCTCTAACTACAAGTTTTCAGAACTGTTAATTTCGGAAACATCGAAAATTTCTAACGAGCTAATTCCGTAAGTAACCTGTATATATAACGATATTTTGATTTTGTGCAAAGTTGTAGCGAAAGTGTCAAATCTCCCTAGTCACCCTGGTTGCTGGTACTACTACTAACAACAAGTTATAAATAACTGAGACCGTGACTGAATTCGCATTTTTCTTGCATCTATTAGTATATACTCGTACTACAACCTAGTCAACAAGCCCTACCACTAGTAAGCCACGTTTTTCCAAACGCATATGAACTAGAATGTATACTAAAATGTGAACTAGAAGTAAGTAAATGAAAATATAAGCTAGAATGTGTACTTGCAGTTCTACCAACTTCACAATAATAAGTTTTTCACTGTTTTGACGAGTTTTAGTTTATATATGAGCTATATTCGCATTCGTTTGAAGCAGCTCTTCTGGGAATTACTGGTTTTTTGTCTAAAGACGTTGAAATTTAGTTTATTTATTTACTATCATATTTGTTATGGCTTAAACAGACCGCTATTGGCTCCACACGGAATCTACCTTCAAGTATACATCAAGTAAACGCGTCCGAATTACTTTCGAATACATGTATACTTGGCGGATCAAGTTTCCGTGACGTCACAAGTATGCTTCGTATATATACTAGGCAATTCGGACACAGCCTTAATTTTAACCTTTTCGGAGTTTTTATAGATAGAATTAGATGGCGCTGTAACTGACATACAATTTATCTACACATAATAACTTTTGTAATTTGAACAAATGTTATTCTAATAATCCTTTCCCAATCTTAACTTTACTATTAGATTGTATTTAAAACATGAAACACATTGAGACTTTCAAAAAGTCAGACAGTTATTGGATTTTTACTATTTGCGTATACAGTATACAATTTATAGCATATTAAAGAAACGACAAGCACATTGAAAAATAAATCCACTATTTTGTTTTAGCTGTTGATTTTTACTCAAGAAGATTTTTCATTGTTCTATCATCACTCAAATGAGGAACAAGGTGAAGCATTTTTCAAATCTTGATTATGTTTTTACACATACTACATGAAAAAACAAGAGTTAGCTGTTTCTGTTTTCTTATATGTATATGCAGGACAACAAAACAATCTGGCAACAACGATACATTTTTTTAAATGAATAAGTCCTGAAGTTGTAGGGCATTGATCAGGATTGTGCTCTGCATTTTGTAGAGGACCTATAAACTTTATATTAACGCACCATCACCATCTTCAATTTTTGTAAATAGCAACGTAGGACGAGTAGTATGTCATAAAAAGCTTATTTCTTCCTCTTTTCAAAAAACAGTAATAACGTGTTACATTATCAAGAAAAATACCCCCAATAGAAAAATTGCAGTAAAAATGAAAATAAGAGTATCAAAACAGGATTTTTTGTGAATAGTGTTAGAATTGATTTAGTTTCAATTTATTGTATGTGGCAGCTACAGTTTTGAAAGTAAATAAAAAATGGCACATTTATGGTATCAGAGAGAGAACGAATGTAAATACTAATGTTAATTAAATGTGGTGATAAAAAACGTATATATTTGAAGAAGTAGTCTTTTCAATGTCTTAAATCCACAGCACCTTCGCACAAGTAGATCTACAGTTTCAAGAATACTCAATAAATTTAATGAAAGTGGTAGCATATAGGACCCTCCCAAGTTTGGCAGATTAAAAACTAATGAAGATAAGACTTTAGATCATATACGGGCAACACCCGACCCATGGCCCGAATGTTCTGATTGTTCATCTTTTTTTCATTAAGTACCTCTTGTATTATACAGGGTCCTGCAATAGTGCGTCAGGCTTCCATAGCTCCTTCACGAAATAAATTAAGAATTTCATTCATTGCCGACTGATACTGTATTATGGGGTGTATCTTAAGAAAAATATTTTCAGTAATGGTGAAGATTCAGTTGCACCAGGCTCTCTGTGAAAATGACTTTCAGAGTTTGTATGTGGGCCCAATTGCGTGTTCAAGAAAATCAATTTTTCTTTATGAACGTACTTTTTTTCTGACCAACCAACTTTTCACAATACTGGATGCGTCAATAGACATAATTATCATTATTATTCTGTCGAAAATTCAAGAATAGTTAGGCAAATAGATCGTCAACAACGCTGGTCAATAAACGTTTGGGGAGGACTTGTTGGAGAATATGTGGTGGGCCCAATTTTTAATGAGCCAAGGTGACCAAAGGAATGAAATTCTTAATTTAATTCGTGGAGGAGCTATGGAAGCCTGACGTACTATTGCAGGACCCTGTATGTGTATTATAAATAAATGTGTGAACTTTTATCTCTTTTTATTTACTACATTATCTACCTAAGGCCCGCGACTTGATTAATGTCCTGAAGTTAGACCGTAACCAAGCAAGGTTGCCCATATCTGCTTTAGATATTCTACTAGGTGCCCAAGACAATTCTAAAACTACCTGAGCAATATCTGATCCTACATAATCTATGGTCAGAATGGCATACAGAAGAATAATATGTCTATAATATTGTAAAAGTTGTCAGAATTTTTAATTTATTTAAAAATAGGAACTGTATGATTTTGAGAACATCATCATTGGGTATTAACTAGTTGTTGTGCTAATTAAACATTGTGAAATAAGAAATTTAAAATAAGAATGTAGTGACAACAGTAATTGTTGTAAAATTACATTAAAAATTAAATTATTAAATTTAATATTTAGACCGTTGATTGATCATATAGGTTGCACATCTTTATGTATTCCTTCAATCAACGATTTAGACTTGTGACAGATAATCAAAATTAAAAAATACTGAACGATAATTGATAGGCGTATTAATACATTCATATTATGTATTGAATAAAACTTATGATAATGTACAATTAGATTGGTAATGTTTATACCAGCATTCGATTAAGTAGACCTTTGAAAGTTAAACAGAAGAAATTTACCAATTTAATTAGTTTTAGTTACGTAATTGCTAATTACAGAACTTAGTTATTCTTTATCTTCTACATAGTTGGTTGTTAGGTGTTTCCGACAGAAAGCTTGTTATTCAACATATTAAGATGTATCATTCATTCATAATAAGTTGAAGTCTATAAAGCAGTAGACAAATATGTGTGGTGTTACAGTTATACTTACTCATTGGCTTTTATTCTCTAATGATAGTATATAGAAACAGCTATACAAAAATGTAACGTTAAATCAACATAATTACTTCTTATGTGTAATATGGCACAGCTGTGATCTCGTTACTAAAATACGACTCAGTAACTGTTAATATTGTTTCTAAGTTTATGGTAATAAGCAACAGAATAGCAATAACGGTAAGTTCGCGTACCAATATATAATAATCATACATCATCTTGTAATTAATATTAAATGCCTACTAAGGTTCGAATTCAATTTGTGTGCTATTGTTCTGCTACGCGTTCTAAACTTACAGTCTTAAAGGTAGACTATACATAAGTTCGGTACATACTATGACAAAACATTTGTATGAGTAGCTAAGGTATGTGAGTTATGACACAGAATCATAAGGAATCATATGGGGAAGTAAAAACCGTTTCACTTCTGGTGTATTAGAAGCAGAGAGGGTCGGAGAAGTCTGTAAAGATACGGCTAGATGCAGGGATATGGAAATTGTGTGATATGTGAGATTCTTAGTCAAATCAAACCTCTTGCTTGAATAACAATTTGCAGCTATAGTTAAAGTGTTTATAACGACTTCTTGAGAATTTCGATTTTGTTTTTGTCCAACAAATTTCAATCTGTATGTTACTGGCAATGTAATGCTTACAAAATAGGTGTTCGCTCAGTCATTGCTGACAGCCGTCAAAGATAACAGATAACCGTTTAGCAATAGCATATAGTTGCTACAATATATGTACATACTACTCCTAACTAATTTAGTTATTAAAATTCATACACAATACAACATACAAGCCCTATATTACAATAACGGTAAGGCCAAACAGAATTTTAAATAGTAAAAATATGCAGAATGTTCCGTTTAAGACAAAGTAGCTTTTGGTTAAACTTATCATTATGCGACACCCTATATATCTGAAAATAATAAAAGTGTATTGACGCTTCTGTGCGCTTCAGTTTCATCTTAATAATGTTGTCACCATTCTCTTCTTATAAAATGTGATTGGACATTCTCATGCTAATATCCCACCCTGTAATTATAATTTAAATTTTTTGTCATCACTTCCGTTTTTCGTTCTTTTTTTACAGAAGATTGTGTTTCTTGTTTACAAACTAAACGAGAATTATTTTCTCTTATAACAGAATTAAATAATTATTTTATTTTAAAATATAGAAAGCAGATACGTTTATTCATTATACTTATATATCGATTGATTCAATTGTCTTTCAATCTTCGAGATACCTTATTGATATACTTTTCACTACATGCAAGGATGTTCAAAAATCGACGTCAATAGTGATACCTATATTTTTACTTCATTAAAATCTCCAAAATATGCTTGATTCTTCTTTTTTTAGGGCTTTGTTTGTTATAAATTTTTTCTACATGTGGAAATGTGAATGAAGTGTCAATTGTTCCATACAATCTAATAAATTTAGTAAATCCTGGATTCCTTTGTGCTTGCCCCTGACGGGTTAGTTAGGACGCGATAACAGACCCTCTTTCTACATTAGGTCGGTTTTGAACAAAATTTCCACATTATTACATAAGTAAAATTAAATAATTAGATTACATTGTGCTCATATACATATACGCCATATACATATGATGTTACATTAATAAATAAAATTGAATTAAATATTAAACGACCCAGATCCGATAGCAGGGCATTTAGAAACACTCTACTAATTTACTATTTCTAACATTTATTTGTCTTCATGCAAACACATATATCAAATAAATATGGACATAAAAATCAAGTTATCCTTCTGATGTTCCGAAATTGCAATTGTCACTACATTATATAAGACAACGATGCAACACTAACTGGGACATCTGGAATATAACCTACCCTGTGGAAGGACGTTACAGGGTTTTTTGGTGAATCCTGACGGGTCGCCGCTGTTTTCTACACCCGGCATTACGCCAGGTCGGACACATTTGTCGCTCCTTTCTCTGCTACGCGGCATAATCATGGGGTCGCTTCCCATTATGAATAAATTGGATGGCGGTTAAATAAGCCATGTTCCACGAATAAATCAATCTGACGAGAGCTTTGCTACGTCGTTTGTGCGTGAACGAAGCAAGCATCAACAATAATGCCCAGAGAATGTTTCTGCTGTACTTGGAATAGGTTTAAAAAGTTCTTTAAAATACTATATACATACATAGTTTTGAGTTCTGACTATACAGAAAGTTTTGAATTTATAAAGTTATTAATCATAACAGGCTTAGTTATTGAAACAAATGCTTGTTACCAATAATTGAGAAATAAAAGAATATAAAAGTATAATATTAGCCGTAGAAGGCTTTAACACGTATTCTATTTGTATTTTCGCAAACACTTAACCCTGGTTTACCGCTTGTGCTTTTGGTAGATTATATGCTTTTTGTTGATAGTATTTAACCTATTGGCGTTTTAATTTCTCTGCATATGGAGTAGTTAGCCAAAATATAACCAATGAGTATTTAGTTTCTAGGTTTAGGTCCACAGAACTAATTTGGGAAACCAGTGTTCCAATTAGTTTTATCCCAAGAATTTTAGTTCTATCGTACACCAAAGTGGTGGCATCGTCATATTAATATCAGTTATTGCTTCTATATGGTTTACTGAGAATAACCCTATTCAGTTTTGGCACACAAAAATGCTTATAAAACAAGAATTTTATTGCATCCGGTACAATATACATATAATCAAAGGTATCGACAGCGTAATGATTGGTGGTTAGATTCAATTAAAAGTTTGCTAAATAATTCTTCTAACAACCATAAATGGGGTCAAGATAAATTTGTGCGGATTATACTACATAACAATAAAAGCAAATTTATTCTGGGATGTCAGGTTTCAGTACAAATGTTCCATGTTAACATGCTTTTATTTTTTACTTTTTATTTATACTTTTCTACCTTACTTTCTGAAATCAATCTCCAACAATAATCAGCCAACATTTCACTGCTCCACTTGTCCTGGTACCGTTTTTCAATAACAGAAATGTCGTGATGAAATCCGTGTGTGGCCGTGTTTATCACTGCCGTTACCGAGGTTCGGACAAAAGAAATCCAGCTGGGAGTATACAAAATGTATTTTAAGGCTCATGTTACAGCCCAGTTCATAGTAACGTCAAAGAAGTTCATTGACAATTGCTATGTGTTTGTCAGATTCTGTGCTTCCTAGCAAATTTTGGGTCACACTCTTAAGGGTGTACTGCTCCTATCTCATAACACGGTAAAAGTATTTCAAACATAATTTCCAAATTTGATAAAATATTTCATCGACGATTGAATAAGTATGATCTAAGAAGATATGCAGAGGTACCTACGAAGCCCGTTTATACTAATAATTGTCCTGAATAATTTACCATAAATTTAAAAATATCAAATTTTTGCTATCTTGAGGGCATTATAAATAATTCTATATTATATACTTTTGAAAATGGATTTCGTAGGTACCTCCATTTAACATTAATTATGTATATAACGAGCCAAAGTTTTATTTCTTTTCGTTAATAATAAAGGAAGATATTTGTGAACAAAAGAAGCAGTAGTTTTAATAAAATCTATATAAAATGTTCTGCGTCAGCGAACATTTTTTTTTGCACGTCCACTTTGAAAAACTGTTTTCTATCTCTTACTAACTTTCGTCTCGTAGTCTACGATTAGATTCCAGTAGAGCAGCAGTACACCCTTAAAGGTTTCAAAGCACCACGTTCCCCACGTTCCAAGTTATTTAAAGTCTCTTAAAATTGTGAATCTTGTTGTAGACGTTTAGTTTGGGGTCCTAAAAATTCCTTCTTAAGTTTTGCATTTGAAATATTGGGAAACTTTTGTTGAAGCTATTGGAATCCATCCTTATCTATTGCTTTAACGAAATTCTTCATCTTGCATTCAAACCTAATTGATGTGCAGTGGCGGTAGAGTTATTATCTGGATCACTAGTGCCTTATGAAGTATATTTTTTGACAGGGAATATACTGAGCACATATAAACGAAACAGCAATGCTTTGTGTACCCCAGCTATAAACCGAGTGGAATTGCTACAACTTTGAAGTAAGCGCTGATATGCTATTTGGACACTGTAATTAATTTTTGTGGAAAGGACGTGTCCTATTTCCTTAAATTTCCTTCCTATGGGTTGCGTAGGCAACCGGGATGGATGGACAAATGTTTCCTATGCGAAGAAGGACAGCTTCCAAACTCAATGTTGAGCATCGATAAAAGACGCCATTCTTCTGGATTGTATTGATGACCTAATGGCGGTATTAAATGATCGACATTATTGCAGAATGAAAGACATTCTTCAGTTCTTTCTGACGATTAGGATGCAGAAATATGTGTGCCCGCAGCTAATAGCTTGCATCCTTGAAGTCTAGATCTAGTATTTCTGCTTGAGTTTTTCACAAGTTCAGATCTCGAATGATTTAATTCTGACTGATTTACTAAACGAGGTCAGTCCTCGAGATATGGTAAACATTCATCATCGCTGGTAGATAATAATTCAAAAATGTCGCTTCCTCTGCATCTGTAATGGCATATTTTTCATTCGAAACACCTAGAGGTCTTGGTACTGGCACGGCTTCTGAATGAGGTATTAGACGAGTGGCAGAAGACACACTAGTGTAACTAATATTGTTCTTATTTTTGTTGGAGAACCCCAAAGTTTTCGTGCAGCAAATGTAGCAATCTGACAAATAATGGTCCGTTTGTTCGCCAAATCATACATCTTGCAAATGGCATGGTGCTTACGTGCAGCTATCACAAACAGACTTAAATTGAATCTAACGAGCCGTGCGCAGTCCCATATATAACAACACAGCCGAAAATCTGCAAATTCCTAATTTCATTGGCATCAGAGCAGAGATGGGGTGGTTTTAAATGCTGGAACAGTTGGAAACAGGCAAGAACATGTTTAGACGTATGATTCGTTCTTTCTTTAATAAGTGTTGTAACTGACACTAACACTATCAATTCTAACACTCTATATACTGATATTTTTCATTGTCTATTACGGTTTTGCTTTAAATTTATAGAGGGTAAACAAACAATAGTGCAAAATAAAAATGGGTAATACTACTTGAATTTTATGGAGTATTTCGTTAGTAATGTGGCACATTATTAGTATTTTCGCTAAGAGGAAGAAATAAGCTTTTTTCTGATATATCACTTGATCTACGTTGTTACTCAAAAAATTCAATCGCTTACGAAAAATACCGTCTTGCCAAACTTGTTTGCTATTCTGTATATGTAGATATATACATATTTTGGTAAAAAGATGATTATGTAACAAAAAAATGTAATATTCCATACACTAGCATAGGCTAGTTCTATTATCAACATATCATGCTTGGCAAATATTTACGATATTATACTTTAAAAAACTATTCAACTGAAACCTAGGCGTGTACATCACTACGCAAAACCAGATGTTTTATCTTATTTTTGAGAGAACATTTTATTAATATCAGTTCTATCGGTATTGTCTAACCCAGTATACCGTATTATATGCATCCTCAACTAGACCGCAATACACAGAGGACAGTAGCCGCCAGTACAACTAAGCAGGAGGTTTCTTAATCAAAATGTACGGGTACTTCCTTGTCTGAATACCTAAGATACGAACATTCCTTGTGGGTATACTCCGGAGAAAAAGTAGCAATGTATTTACAATACCGAGTTTTCTCCTTGCTGCTGTCATTTCAGGCGTAATTTTTTGCTCCAAGTGTACTAGGTCCTTTTGTGTATGTAAAACAAGCACAGGTATGTACAGTGAGGTGCAAAAGGTATCCGGACACGTCTAGATAGAGAAATACCCTGCGCTCAATACTTTATTCCAAGAGCCGCAGGGCAGCTTAGTACCTGCTGGGTGGGACCGTAGTTTGTCCACTCGTACAATAACATTGTATTATATAAACGCATACACATGTAGACATATTATATAAATTAAAATGTTAGAATTTAGGACGAGTTTGTTCTATGTCACGGATATTTTGCGAGTTGTCCGTTTTACTAAAAATTAATAATATATGACTCCTTTATTGAATTGTAATCATTCATTAAGACGAATAGACGAATTTTTATAATAAAATACATTAAAAGCAACAATAAGAATGTTTATGTATAAAATAAATAATTAATCCTCAACAGAATACGACACTTTAATTCTAGAACTGGCTAGTTTTTGAGAAATTTTGTTTATAATTTTGTGCTGATAAGGAGGTTTTTATATATTTTCAGTAAGCGATCGGCGAAAGCTCTAGATCACTTTTATCATTTTAAACAATATTTATCTACTATTTATACTAAGTATAATATAAATGAAATATTTTTATTCTCAATATGTAATTAGTTAAAAGATGATAATCAGTCAAAACACTTTTAGTAAGTTGTTTTCTATTTTGCCTTGCAACTAACCTAAAATTCATACAACTAAATCATATATAGAACCATAAATAAGAACACTAACTACATGTTAAAAAATATAAATAAATATAAATAATACATTAGTTATTATTAAACAGAATTGAATTATCTCTATATTACTACCTTTATGAAGCCTGAAAAATTTATTTTCAGTATAACTTTTATTACAGTAAGCTGAGTGATTTATTATTAACTAAAGAAGTAATATGTATATTTTAGATATTGACAAATTTTCGTTAAAACTAACAAGTCAAATAATAGTCGCGATATTATCTCTATATTTATGTAATGCTACTAAGGAATAATAATATCATCTACTTGATGCTACAGAAGCTTAAATTCCCATATTTTAATTTATGCTATATCCATATACATATATATATATATGTATATATACGTATTATACGCATTTGTATATTGAAATGTTATTGTAAGCGGGAAAAACTACGGTTAACCTCAGCAGGTAGTAATGTGCCCTGCGGCTCTTTGGAATAAAGTATTGAGCGCAGGGTATTTCTCTATCTAGCCGTGTCCGGATATCTTTGCACCTCACTGTACATAGTTTTATGCATTAAAAATTTTCATAACTTTGTATTGCAGACGTATGTATGTACAAAGCGTGTATCTTAGTGTGCATATATTGTGATGTATTTAATTTTGTTGCAAATATTTAATTATCTTTTTGCTGCATAATTTACCTTATTTTCTTTTATTTTGTTGACTATTCGTACATATTTTGAATCTATTTAACTATATTAGTTCTCCGTTAATTAGTTTGTATTGTATCTATTTAATATTGTATTTACATTAGATACAGGGGCTCTAAATTTATATCATGTTGAAAGGCATCATAATATAATGGAGTCCCCTTCGTATATTATACACCTACTTTGTAGAAGCGGTAGATGTACCCAGAATCCGAATAGCAAATGCAAGAATTTAGAAGAAAAAGGGAAAAAGTCATTAATATGGAAACTCGCACCCGAGTTTCATGCGCTACGACCAGTGCGTTGATGAATTTAAAATACCAACCTCATAAGTAATTCCATCATTCAGTCAATATCGCCGTTTCACGATAGAATTTTTTGAATTATTTTTGGTCTATATTTGCCGTAGTGACTGATTAATTCCGGTTAAGTGTTCTGCACAAGGTCAAATTAATCAGTTTAATTTCTCTATACTGTGATCTATGATTCTAGTTGCTAAAACCGCTGCGAGAACATATTTCAGTAAAAGTCGATTTGCTGGTTTCTTTGCTGGTTTGGTTAAAGCTCTAATAAGCAATCATATCTTTGCATTAATGTTAGAAGTAGAGTTAATGACGTAATTAGCTCTAACCCTCAAAGAGAAAGAAAGCCAGTAGAGTGTTAATCAACTTACAAATCGAAACAGTAGTGCCATTTTTTAACAGATGGTAAAACATAATCGGATTGCATTCTCAGACTCAAATTCAATATTTTGTATAGTAAAATACTTGTTGGCTAGAGAATGCGTAATTTACAACTGAAACAACTGCTGTACTTACACTAACTATCAAACGAGTAAACAACAAGTGCTACAGCAGTAAATATCAGCCCAGAGTTTAGAAAAAGTTATTAAAAATATAGTTACGTAATTGCTGATGGACGTGCTACAGTTGTTGTCGAATAGTGTACATTTTCAACGTGCTAAATAGTTATAATTATATCAATGCCTCTATTCCGCAGCAGTTAAGAGTTTGGAGCTCTTTAGTAACAAGTCGTTTCACAGTAATGTGCTCCGCAATAGATCCCAACTACTGGTTTCTGCTGAATGCGTTAAATGGATTCGGAAATTATAAAATATACAGTACAAATCTTGCACCTATGGTCAGGGCTCGGCTTAATCACGAACAGAATTAGCTCGATAACTTAAAAACTATAACAGTTAGAATAGTGCGCTCCCAGACTTTTTGGAGAAGATTTCATGCTCTACAAAAAAAAAGTCTTAAAAGTTTTTGAATCTTCTGTCGTTAAGCGTACATCTGCAAGGGACAATTAGGATTATTTTTGCGATATTTTCCCTTTTTTTTTGAATCCAGCTTTAACCGTATAAGATCTCAAGCAAACTTGTAAGACCTTTTGTAGAGCATGACAATTTCTACAAAATGTCGAGTGAAACACTCTTCAATTGTTATGGTTTCAGGTTCTCGAGCTAATGTTGTTCGTGACTAATTGTAAGCCAAGCACCGACCATAGGTGCATGATTTGTACAGTATAGTATCTATAGTATTTGAAAAAAGGTACCGTATGTTCTATATTCCCATTGGTGTCATAAGTTTCAAAAACAATAGAAATTTTGACACAAATACATTAATTTTTCAGACGTATAAATTGTAGCTCCTATAGATAGGATTACTCACTTTTAGATTTTTCTAGTTGCATATCTTGTCCGAGAAAGTCAGCATCTTGTAGAGAACGTTTGGTTAATAGATGACTTGGGTATAGTTGGTCTTGCGACATCCATATTTATATATTAAAAAACATCTCCTTACATGATATATTTAACTGACATTGTGGAGTTAATCATATCGTGTACTGATGAGGCTATGGAAGCCGAAACACGTGTCTGCATGGCGATCGTATTATTTATACATTTGTGCTACGTGATAATGTCGTTGATATTAAAATAATTTATTCTTGCTCTTGCCTCTGCACTACTGCCGTTGTTCGCTAGGGATTACAAAGTAAAGAATACTTATATTTAACATACGTTTGGTCAATAGATGGCGCGATGGCTGCTCTCGTAACATATGTTAAGAAAACACCTCAAGGGATTTATTATACGCTTTATTACTATATGACGTTTGGACGTAGATATTTCATTACAAGTTCGCCACGAAAACATACCGAGGCTAAAATCGAAAGACTATTACATGACATAGTTGTGGAACTTCTAACTTCTCTGATAACACGAAATCCATCAAGTGGTCCATATTCCTGTGTTCATTGTATTTGTAGCTTTTCTGCCGTCATAATAGGTTTTCACAGCCAACATAGATACACCTCACACAGTCCTAAAATCAGCTAATTTACAATCGTTCATTTAAAATAACGATTTCACCGTTAAAAATTGTTCTTGTTGTTTCATACACGTAAGAAAACTGCTGGTTTAAAAATTTCGCAATTTGCAACCAATCTTAGTTAATGGTTTATAAAACTAGTTGCGTCACACAATGCGTTAGGTAAAGGGAAGTTGAAACTGATGATGTTAGTGCACACACAAAGTAATAATTCGATACATGCAAATTAATTACAAAAGTTCATAATTTATACAACAAATTAAATCTTTGAAAGAGGACAATATGCAATACATACACGTAAACAAATTAGGAAACTTAATATAACGTCCTATTTCGAAACATTTAATTTATTTAATAAAATATGTGGAGTTGGTAAATGGAAAACTGCATGAAACTTATTATTCGGCGGAAAAATATTTTATTTCATGAACTTTTGCTTTATTGTGGGGTTTGAAATATTTAGTTTTATCTCGATTTACTCTCAATAGGTTTCAGTTAGTAAAGTTGAAATCCGCCGAGTACAAATTCCGTTGAGCGAATATTTTTACAAAAAACATTTTTGCTGTATAGGTATGATATTTTTAATGGAAAGATATGCTGTTATAAAATTGCCGACTATAACACACAAATGTGACTTTATCTGCAGTCCATTCTTTCATGCTATTTTACAAGTTATAGGTACAGAATATAAAGGCCGCTTTTATTTTTAAAATACTCTTTTTTTGCTTTGATTAATTATTTTTAATTTTTTAGACTCATATACGAATATAAATGTTTATCTTATCAAATCCGCCGTAATTTACTAAGACATTTATCATGGAAGACAGAAGTTGAATTATTTAGCATTTGATACCGTGTTTCCAGAACATGTCATATCTTATTTTTAGTTTCCTAACTCATTTAGTAGAAACGGATTTAGGACGTACATATTTCATACATTTTGATTAGATGTCAGAATGTATAGAGGACGTACATTGAAAGGACAACTTTGGAACTACGAATTTATATGTTAAACAATAATAATCAACACTAAATATATATACACATAAAACAGTAGAAGTTTTGTCAGAAATACAAGACAACTATGGTTTCCTCTGATGTCTATTTTTTATTAGGTAACGTGAAATTTTATAAATTAGATTATACTGTTGGACAGAATCGTGCATGGTGAAACTAAAACGGTTTATCAATTCATCTTTAGTAAAGCTACATTAGGAACCTCCACCGTACAAGCTTTCTGAGCGAAACATGCGCTCGAGATTTACCAAAGAGTTTGTGGTGGAAGTGGAGCATAACCTTATCAAATTTATTGGCTCTATGCAATGATCATGACGTCTATGATTGCATATGGCTAAATAGAATGGGTGAAACTAGCATCCAAAAAAGAAAGATATCGTAAATGGACTACAAAGGCTAGTTTTGTCGAGCAATAACAGGAGTTATGTATTTCGTCGTAAATCTGTCTTGTCAAGATGCCGAAAGGACACCTAAACCACCTTGTCATCGCTCCTGTGCATCAACATACCTTCTGAAGTCCCGAGGCGGAAGGAATTGGAACAGAATTTGGAAAGTCTCACTGTGATAAATCGCGCTGCTGGTGCAAGGGCGTATTTAAAATTGAGACGTGAGTTCTAGTCAGTGTATGCGGAAAAGTTAATGTCGAATAGTTTTAAAAGTAACGAACAATAGCTACGTGACTTCTATTGCAATATGGCGACATGACGAAGCTCTTTGTAATCTACACACTAATAACATTTCATTGTGTACCACAACAGAAAGGAATTAAAAAATGGGAGAAAGCAAACTGGCTAGCTAAGGGTTTACTTTATAATTACATATATCAATGGTTCTATTCCGCAGCAGTCAAGGGTTTGGAGCTCTTAAGTAAAAAAGTAGCTTCACAGCAAAGTGCCCGCAATAGTCCCAACTGCTGGTTTCTGCTGCGAGCACACATATTTCTGTATATCGTAATCGCCAGAAAGATCTGTCACAATATTCTTCAAACAAAAGAAGATTTTCATTCTGCAATAATGTCGATAATTTGATGCTGACATTGGGTTATCAACAGAAGTCGAAGAATGGCGTCTTTTTTTCGACGCCTTAAAGTTGAGTTTGAAAGCTGTCCTTCTTCACATAGGAAAAGTTTATCCATCCCCCCTGTCGAGACCTAAAAGTTGTGGGACAGTCGATCGAAAAATTTCCACTACGTTGTTAAAGATTGGTCAGTCAGGGCCCAGTATATTCCTGGACAAAAGAAGGTACTAGTGGAACGTGATAAGGCATTTTTACCGCCACTGCATATCAAATTAAGATTGAAGATGAGGAATTTCGCCAAAGGAATGGAAAAGGATGGTCGTGGATTCCAATATCTTCAATAAAAAGTTTCCCAACATTCCAAATTAAACAGAGAATTTTTGTAGGACTCCAAATTAAACGTCTACAACAAGATGCACAATTTGAAGAGACTTTAAATGACTTGGAACGTGGTGCTTGGAACATTTTTAGGAGTGTGACCCAACATTTTCTAGGAAACACAAAATCTGACAATCACATAGCTACTGTTATATGACGTGTCAACCCGTAACGCCATTAACCGAAATTGGAGTTAGCGCATAGAATTTAACCTAAACTCAACTTACCACAAAACAAAGAAAAGGGAAAGATTCCCAACACCGCTATTTTAAATGGTCGTTCCCACCGGATCCGTTGAAGAGGCCCCTGCTAGCTAGTGGAGATGGGACGGTTCGTTTCTTACCTTGCTCAGTCTAATGCGCCACGACGTTCGAGTATTAAACTCCTACTCCTCAACATCCATGAACGGCGAAATGAGAGAGTCAACCAACTTTATGCCATAATGTAGCAACTTTCTTCCCCGCGCGTGAAACTTCTAGTCAACCGTGAGACCAACAGCCCAATCACAAAAATTGAACCAGTTCTGACATAGATAGAACAATCTAGCACGACCTCAAACACCATCTCCACAATCTAATCTAATCCAATCTTCGACTATCGACCACGAGATGACTCTGCCAGGATCATAACGCGATATTAAACCGTTACAAACTCCACCCCAACCTCTTAGAAATTTTTGTCCAAAAATTTCATAACTTATGCCAAAAAGGAAAACCTACCACGAGGGAACCTATTACCAAATATAAGACCAACCAATGCAACAACTACCCTTTGCACCAGACACACCATCACATCCATAACCCATAAGGTGACACAATAGTCAAACCACCCCGCGACTCTTCGGCAAATCGACCGGGATACTCAGGAATTGAAACGTGACAAAACCAAAAAGACTAATCCGACTAAAGCCAACCCCGCTCCACCTATGAGAGACAGCCAAGTCCCCAGTCGCTTGCAACAGCACCCCGAAGAAATCCTAAAGAAGGCGTACACAAACAAAAGAGATACATCTATCGCAGGAAATTTTGGCCAAACAAACAAGGGGACGACTCTAAATTAGCAAAGCAGTAATATGGGAGTTTAACGTCACGGGAGGCCCAACCGGACGGAAACAGCTAATGCTGGGTAAACAAACTATAACAAAAAGAAACCAATCCTTATTCCGAACAAAAACAATTAACCGCGGACACCAAACGAGATAGCAGACTGCCGGAACTCAGCCATACGGATGGGGTGAACGATTTTTATTGGATATCCCCAACCGTTCGAATAAAAGTCAAATCAGGATAAATAAGTACGTCAAAATCGGTAAGTTGTTTAATCGCCCATACGATGCCAAACGGTCGAATAATCCCGCAACCAAACCAAAAATTACATCTCCAGATCATCTTTAAGACTTAGAAAAACACCACATCTCCACGTCTAAAATACACGGAAACAGGATTCTCCAACGCTGACACCTCCAAAGTGCAATGGGGGATGCTGAGTGATTTTAGGGACGCCTTCTACGCCTCGGACACAACACCGGCAGGAGTATTCGTCGGCCCACCTGCAAACCATATCCGTCCTAATCCGATGAAGGCTTCCAAGTCCTTACAATGCCAATTACCCCTAAATCTACCATCTGTATCCTCCAATTCATACGTCAAGGAGAAATCTTTTTTGATAACGAAAGGTCCAACAAATTTAGGTGCTAATTTCGCTGCAAAGTAGTTCAACGCATCCGACTGTACAAAATTCCTTCGGAATACCCTATCGCCAACACTATACCGAACGTCCCGCCTACGTAGATCATAATATCGTTTGTTCCTCTCTGCTGCCTTTTCCAACCGGCGCTTAACTTCGGCATATAACGAGCGAAGTGGAATAGTACGATCAGTTCTCAAAGCATTCTCGTCGACTGCAAGATCCTTCGACAACTTAATGTCATCAGTTAAATTCAATGGAAACTCTCGACCGAATACTATAGAATAGGGAGTATAGCCTGTACTCTCGTGTACCTGAGTGAATAGTACACGCAATTTCGTTAAATGTTTATCCCAACTTCGATGATTATCCCTTGACATAACATCTAACCATAGTCTCTAGCGTTTTATTCATGCGTTCTGTCGGATTGGTTTGAGCATGGTAATTCGGTGAAAATACATGCTGCACACGATAAGACTTTAATAAGTTAGCAAATTCCTACTCGAAATTGAACTCCGTTATCTGAAATTAACGTCATAGGCTGACCGAACATGAGAAACAACTGATCCTCAATCGCTGCACAACACAGTTTAGTGGTGGTAGCACTACGAAGTGGAATAGCCAAAATAAATTTACTAAAAAGATCCACAATAACTAGGATATACTTGTAACCTCCAGAGTAGACCTCGGTAGCGGACCTATAAAATCACACGAAACAACCTGGAATGGTCTATCCACAATCCTCCGCTTAGCCATAAAACCAGCAGGCTTACGTTGCTCAGGTTTATTCTCATTACAAACTGTACATCTTCCAACATACCTAGAAATGTCAGATTTCATCTTTGGCCAATAGTAGTGCTGTGCGACCCAGCAAAAGTTTAAAGACCCTGGATGTCCAGCATGAGGTGAATCATGACAAGCTTGTAAAACCTCCAGACGCTGAAATTTTGGCACAACGATCTTCCATTCGTCCTGAATCTGTAGATCTGCGACTCCCTAGAATGTACAAACTTATAGAGTTTAGAGTTCTCGACACGCCAAGAAGGAAACTTTAAAGGGTTTTCAGCTACTCCACGTTTCATGTTCTCATACCACCTATCTATGACCTGCGGATGATTGACCGATATACTATCCACTATTGGTACAGAGCGCGACAACATATCGGGAACAACATGATCCTTGCCCTTCCGATGAACAACGTCAAATGAATATTGTTGGAGTTACAAGCTCCATCTCCTTAATCTACCCGTGGGATTCTTCAAATTGTTCAACCAACGTAGAAGCCAATGATCCGTAATAACCTGGAAATGAGAACCCTCCACATATGGCCTAAGTTTATCAATGCTCCAAAGTACCGCAAGACATTCACGTTCGGTAGTCGAAAAATTCCTTTCTTGCCTCGACAGTGAACGAGACAAATAACAGATAACCCTTTCACCTTGTTCTGGGTGTTCCTGAGTCAAAACAGCCCCAAGTCCGAATGCACTCGCGTCAGTTTGAATAGTAAAGGGTAAACTAAAATCTGGACAAGACAAAACAGGTGCTGACACTAATCGTTCCTTAATTTCATCAAACGACCGTCTCTGGGCTTCAGTCCACTCGAATTTAACCCCTTTACGCAGCAACATAGTCAACGGTTGTATGACCGATGCAAAATTCAGAATAAACCTCCTGTACCACGACGCTGTACCTATGAGACTACGAACTTCTTGAACTTTAGTTGGAATTGGCATCCGCAAAATAGCCTCAACCTTACCAGGATCTACATGCAAGCCATTCCTATCAACAACATATCCCAAATATCCCAACTCAGATCGACAAAATTTACACTTATCCCTTCCTAGAGTTAAACCTGCAGACCTAATACGTTCAAAAACCTTCGATAAAACTTCAATGTGCTGTTCAAACGTCTGAGTGGTGATAATAATATCATCCAGATACTTAAAGCAGTAGGGTTCCAAATCCACACCTAACACTCTGTCAATAAGACGCTGCCAAGTAGCCGGAGCTGTATGAAGACCAAAGGGAAGACGTTTAAATTGGAATAACCCCCGACCAGGAACTGTAAAAGCCGTAAGAGGACGAGAATCCTCAGCCACAGGAATCTGCCAATAAGCCGATTTAACATCCAAACTGGAAAGATATCTAGCATCCCTCAAACGATCTAGAATGCTCGAAATATAAGGTAGTGGATACGCATCACGCTTGGTGACTTTATTCAGTTGCCTGTAATCAACACAAAATCTCCATGTCCCATCCCTTTTTGGTACCATCACCACAGGACTACTCCACGGACTCGACGAAGGTTCGATAACACCCTTGTCCAACATATCCTTAATAACAGTATCCATCTGCTTTATGATCGCAGGTGACACCGGGTAATAGCGCTGCTTAATTGGCTCTACCTCACCTATAAGCTCAATTTTATGCTCTACCAGATTCGTACAACCAAGTTCTTCAATACTGCTGTTAAAATGGGATTCAACCAACTCGCTCAGAATCGACGCTTGCTTTGTAGACAGAACCTCTTCAGACCTAAGTGCATCAACAGAATCCACTGGAACATCCGCAACGAACTGCCATTCCCTCGAGCGAAGATCCGGAACAATACCCATACGAGTCCAAAAATCAACCCCTAAAATAAGAGTATGGTCAAGGTCTGGTACTACTAAAACATCAACAATTTTGACAACATCCTTAAGCTTCATTGGAACATGCAATACTCCAATACACCTACAAGTATTCCCGTTCGCCACAGTAACCTTCGACAGAGAAGTTTTATCTAACCTCAACAGACCAATATCGCGAAGTACCTTCCATCCACGACCCCCTATAATTGTTCGACTCGCACCAGAATCAAGTAGACCCAGCATCTTTCTACCAAAGATGTCAACTGTAAGATATGGACGCTCGTCATTCTGGACATGTGATAAGACAAAATCTAGTATACACCGTAACGAATCTTTAGCGACCGATGGACACTCCTGAGACGTAGACCGGTCAATTACTGACGCCTCGACGATCCGTTTCCCGAATGGTTTCCGCAATTACTACATTCGCTCCTAACAACACCTGGGCGACCGCAGCCAAAGCAATGTCGCTTCAACGCACGAATACACCTATTAGCTAAATGATCCGTCCCTCCGCAATTCCAGCATTTCCGAACCTCATTATTAGGAACCCTATTCGAAGAGACAACCTCACCTATCTCGTCCAAACGACTACTACCAGAAATAGAACTTGACGACGAATAAATACAGGCCAAATCGGGCTCCATCAACTGACCCTTGTTCCTCGGAGGCGGAACATACGAATCCATCATCAGCTTACGAGACTCAATCCTTCTCCCCACGGACAGTAAATCATCTACCGTCATTACATCCGTCAAACTAAGCCTACCCTGATAAAAAGGAGAAATGTTTTGAAGCAAAATTTTGAGCTTAACCTCTTCGCCCACAGGAACTGTAAGACGTCTGAACATGTTCTGCATGACTGCAATATAAATACCTATCGGCTCCTTTGGACCTTGAGTACCTACGCTGACGAATTTCTTGAAACAATCTGTCATTATAATTACTAGGTTGGAATTGTTGCCTCAGTTCAGCTACTAATTCGGACCAACTATCGATGCTATCCCGCACCGCGCGAAACCAGATCAAAGCTTGTCCCGTAAAGAGATCACTAGCCGACGCAAGTAATTGAACGCTTGAAACATTCCGAGCCATACAGAGTTCTTCAACTGTCTCTAAGAACGAACTAAGCGAAACCCTACCGTCACCAGAAAACTTGGTAATGTTCCATTTAACAACAGGAACGCTCTTGACATTTTCCTTAACCTGATTGTTCGATATACCCGCACCCTCGATATCGGATTCGCTATCGTCCTCAATCTCCTCACCAATCGTTGTGGAACTCATCAGCACGCTCGCATCAACCGGAGTATTACCTGTCTGTGAAAGCCTTTTATATTGTCTGGCCTTCGATTTTAAGCGCGACCGTAACTCGAGAAATTTAACTAAAAATTTAGACCGCCGAGTGTGTTCATCCGGTGTGTCAGCCTTAGACCGCAAAGCCCTATGGAAAGCGTGTAACAGTTTAGTAGAGGTTTTACGGAATTGTGCACTCCGTTCATCATCCTTAAAAGATTCCACCAAGCCCTCTATTTCAGTGTCCTTGGTCCCTAAATATTCCATATCAGCCGCGAAAGTATATGGGTAACTCAGTTGCGCAATATTAGACTCGTGTTTCTCCAATTTCAAAAATTGGCGCAAACAGCTGCGCATCTCGCCCACCGTAGCCTTGTCTGTAACTCCCCGAATTGCAAGTTCATAAGTCAACTCCTCCTTATCTAATCTATTAACCTCCATGGCCCCCTCCATAGCCGCTGTTTTGGGTTCCATGACAATCTAGACCTTCAAGGACGGAAGAATAAAAAAAAGGGAAAAAAAACGCTCTCAACTACCGGAAAGAAAACTCGAGCTTCCCAAGTCCAAACACAACAATAATCGAAAATCCTAGAGTAAACGACTAAATAATCCAAAAATCGAGGCCCCACGTTGCAGGTGCCAATATTTATGACGTGTCAACCCGTAACGCCATTAACCGAAATTGGAGTTAGCGCATAGAATTTAACCTAAACTCAACTTACCACAAAACAAAGAAAAGGGGAAAAGATTCCCAACACCGCTATTTTAAATGGTCGTTCCCACCGGATCCGTTGAAGAGGCCCCTGCTAGCTAGTGGAGATGGGACGGTTCGTTTCTTACCTTGCTCAGTCTAATGCGCCACGACGTTCGAGTATTAAACTCCTACTCCTCAACATCCATGAACGGCGAAATGAGATGGTAAAAGGGGAACAGTCGAACACGATTTAAAATAGCTTAGTCAACAAAAGAAAACAACCCAATTCAGTCGAATACCCGTAAGTTTATTCGGAACAAGATATGTAACACCCAGTATATCACCATTGATAACTGTAGTAAATAACCCAAAATACAAATAACTATGTAGATATGTATCACCCAGTAAATGACCCAATTATAACTATGTATATATCTTCCAGAAAACCCGACGATTAAGGTTCTTCGCAAGATTAGTATTTACAATACAAAAAAAAACAAGTCTTTACACACCCATATAGGGCTTATATACATGAAAGGACAATAACGAGAACCGAACACCGGCGCCGCAGGAATTTTGGCCAAATTTCTCGCACCTCGGCTTATTAGATAATTCATAAATTAACAAGTGCGACCGTATGTTGACAAAACCTAAAATATTTAAGCTAGGAACCCTTAATACGTTGGTTCACACTACCGTAAAACTAATGATCTACCGGGTCGAACCCAATATAATTACAATTGCAAAACGTCAGAGAAGCTGACCATAGGTTAATGACAAAATTTGTATGAATAACTCCAGAAATTTTTAACTGGATCCAGAAAGATCAAATAAATTTAATACAAGACTACGCTATTAAAAAAACTAACTAAAATGTCCTCGGCAAAGGAGAGACAATACCAAAATATATGGCCGAGCGGCACTGAAGGTGCTCGCCAGCAGTGAATTTAATTTAAAAGAAAGGAATTAATTGAAATATGCTATGACACTTAGCTGGAAGCTTCACGAAGGATCCCATTCGCCACCTTCAAATTGTTACGGTACTGGCCATGTGTAAGACAATCCGCACCCTAAGGTTCTCCGAATTCCTCACACCTGATGTCTAAGTCCCGTCTGCGCTTTGTCCTATCCAAGGAAAATTCATGCCAACTATTTTCTATGTACAATATATACCAGGAGACACCACACAGTACGGCGGATGTCGTGTACCCCCATAAAATAATATAAAATATTCCTAAATGAAGCTCTGGTGGTCGACAAAAGCCTTAGATGGAAATCGGCTACAAGATTTTATCGCGCTGCGGGGAAAACTAAATCCGGTAATTTCACCGTGTACCCAAAACTCGGTAATTTTAGTTGCAACACTCGAGATCCGTACACTAGTACGATAAATACATTCAATAACCCAAAAAGTCAACCAACTTTATGCCATAATGTAGCAACTTTCTTCCCCGCGCGTGAAACTTCTAGTCAACCGTGAGACCAACAGCCCAATCACAAAAATTGAACCAGTTCTGACATAGATAGAACAATCTAGCACGACCTCAAACACCATCTCCACAATCTAATCTAATCCAATCTTCGACTATCGACCACGAGATGACTCTGCCAGGATCATAACGCGATATTAAACCGTTACAGTTAATTAACTTCCTAGAAGTTACCATGAACTGGACTATAACATGAGCTTAAAGGCTGATTTATATTATACGAAACGACTACGATACGACAACGATCCGACACGACACGAAAAGTATTATTGTTTTGATTTTAAACGACTATATTTACATATATCCGAAACGATCCGACTTTGATACGAACGACAACGACACGACAGGCTGACTCAAAGTCGGAGGATGTTTTGTCGTGTCTGTTCTTGTCTCTACATGTCATATCGTATAATGTGGATGCAAATATCGGTAGTCTGAAAATGAACGTAGAAAAATTAATAGAATGTGTTCGCACTTTCTGCGAACTATATGATCTTTCTGATGCTAAATACAGTGATAATAATCACAAAGAGAATATATGGAAGAAAATAGGCGAAGAATTAGGCCGTTCACGTAAGTAAGAAATTGTATATTACATGCGTAGATGGCTACTGGACTTAATTAAGCAAAAAATAAAGCGTTGTCATGAATTGATATAATATTTTATTATTATTGTAACATACATTTTAATAATCATTCATCCCATATGAGCATAACTAGACTTATATACTATTTTGTTGCCATTCTAAGCGTCCTCTGGGGGACATAAAGAATGCTCTGAATTTGTCACGGACGTTAAAGGCAGTGCCTTGAGCACTTCCTCTCTTTGATTTGGTAAATCTTCAATCATGGTTCCCGGTAAACTAGCGCTTACTTCAAACCGATCTCTAATGAAATTGTGGAGAATGCATGTTGCTAGAATTATTTCGTCAGCATGAGCAGGTAATAGTTTCATGACCTCCGCTAAAAGCTTTTTGTTAATTGCAGCGCATACTTCCAGAACAATTTGTTGAACAGTTGTATGGCCCAATCGATAACTAGTACTGATTGTTGTATATGCATCACCAGTAGCTAAAAACCTAAATAAATAAAATGCATTACAAAATATCCCTTTAAATAATAAAAGTGGAGCATATAGAATATGGAGGTTCTCTATAATTTCTGCAAAACACTAATAGTATTCGCATAGTATAGTGCGCCTCGATATCCTTTAAAATATTATCAATATCAGTTAATTTAGTATAAGCGGCAACGTTGTACATTGGATACAGGAGACAGCTTCCAATGCGCAAAGGGAGTAACGCATGAATATTGTGTACTTAAAGTTTCTGTTTCTATGTGTAACATTTTGTGTTTATATGTACAGATAGTAACAAAACCATTGATTTTATACATAGTAATTCTAAAACCTTTTATTTAATAGCACAAGAATGCGAAAAGAAGTGGATTAATCTTCGAGATACGTTTAGAAGGAACCTAAAAAAGAATAAAGAAACTAAAAGTGGTCAAGCCGCCACAA
>JALQSN010000397.1:0-45876 GCA_023690525.1 Holotrichia oblita | reverse complement strand
TGGATTGCTTTGCTGCGCTCGCAATGACTAGTTTGGAGATTTTTGGGTATCAAGTGACGTTTTTGATGTAGAGCCATTATTTTATTGTATAGTATTTTAATTTAATAATGGCTCAACATCAAAATGTACGCTTGACAGCTAAATATCCAACAAATGGATATTTAGCTCTGTTTTAATACGCAACAGATAATAACGTCTATTTCTGGTAAAGTAACAGCGCCGTTGAATAGCTTTGATTTTATTGTTTCTGCCTTCAACAGCAGCATTGGTGAAACGGTAACGATGATAATTAGTGATTTCTTCTTCCCAATTTTCAAAAGTAGTCAATGCTTGATTAAGTTCAGGAATTAACAATTGTTTAGCTTTTAACAACCATTTTTTGTATACACATTTTGCTTGCTCAATATTACTTGAACACTCATACCAAGTAATTAACTCTTCTTTAAGCACATAGACAGCTTTAAGGTCAGGATTTAAGGAAAGTAGTTGCCGTACAAGAGAAATTTCTTGATATGACAGTTTGTCCGAGCGCTTGGAAAGTAATGATTTATTGCTTTTTAGCAATCGGTATTGATTTGGTTGTTCTTTACTTACACGTCTTCTAATATTTTGCAAAGCGTCAAGTATGTAACAGTTTACATGAAATCGGTCAGCAATACGAACTGCATTCGGGAATACTTCCGCTGCAAAAGTGTGGTAATACTTGGCTAAATCCATAACAACAGCGACAGGTTCTAGCTTATAGATGTCAGGATAATTTTGGACATCGTCTCTTAAGTTTTCGAGTTTTCTGCCAGAAATTATATGTAGCAAACTGCCGTTACGAATATCATGAATCCCCGTATTATAACTATGACCCTTACGTATTGCAAAATCATCAATACCAAGTACAAGCTTGTAGGTGTCGCTACTGATAGATTGTGCTTTTTGGTCTAATAGTGGGGATAGGATTTCAAGGTGTTCTTTAAATATTCGCTCACAACTTGAATAAGAGAGCTTGTAATTCCTGGCTGTATGGGTTACAGTGCTGCCTGATGTATCACTTGCCACTTTTTCTTTAAACCCATTTGTAAATCGTGATTTCCCTTGCACAAAAGAATACTCCCAGGAAAAATACGCTTGGCACTTTCTACACTGCATTTGGATTTTAGGTAATTGTAGTTGGATGACATACTCAAAAATTGGCAAGTGACGAACGCTTCTATATCCTCTGTTACCCTTGCGAATCACATGGTTTGAATGGCAACAAGGGTATTGTTGCGTGTAATCTGACGGTTCAAGAGTAATTACCAAAATATTGTCAACTGTTTCCAGCGTTTTAATAATAGTTATTCCTTGCAAATTTAATAATGTGTTGATATCCTGTAAGTGCATCTGAGTTCCTTTTATGTACTCTGTTTATTAGCACTTGCAGAATACTGGTTCTCAGATGCTTTTTCAATTGGATTCGGGTTTTTTATTGATAGTGTCTTGTCAAGTGGTGTAAATTGAGAAACAACAAAAGTGACAAGAAAAGAAAAGTACTGGTTAATGTTCCCAACATGCATAACATTATACGCAAAAAGCGGCGTATAACGTTATGCATATTGGGATAAACAGACCCACTTTTTCTTTTCTTTCTTTTTTCGGTTTTCTTTCTGTTCTTTTTCAGCCGTTATCAGGCAAATCCAATAAAGGCACCGATGATAAGGCTTTCAATTTTAACATAGAATCTAAACTCATATAGCGTTTTTCAGCCGCCAGCCATTCATCCTGTTGTTCCATTAACACTGCGCCGATAAGCCGGATTACAGCTTTACGATTCGGAAAAATAGAAACAACGTTAGAGCGGCGGCGAATCTCCTTATTGAGCCTCTCCAAAGGATTGGTTGAATGAATTTGTGGATGATGAGCCTTGGGAAACGCCATGTATGCAAGTATTTCTTCTTCTGCATTTTCGAGTACTTCCATGGCCTTAGAAAAATGATGTTCAAGCTGATTGACTACTTTACGAAGCTGCTTTTTTGCTTCTTCCAAACTCTCTTGCGCGAAGATGGTACGAACCATTGCGGCAACCATGCCTTGTTGTTTGTGGTTGACGTGGCAAAGAATGTTTCTCATACAATTAACTCGACAACGCTGCCAGCTTGTACCTGGGAAAACGGTAGAAATAGCCTCTTTAAGCCCTGCATGGGCATCGGATATGACAAGCTTTACTCTAGATAAACCACGAAGTACCAATGAGCGTAAAAATTCTTCCCAAAACGCACCATTTTCGCTCATGCCTATATAGAAGCCAAGTATATGACGCGTACCATCATCGTTTACTGCAATAGCTACTACAAACGCCATATTCTGAACGTGTCCAGCTTCACGCACCTTGGGAAATGTAGCATCAAGCCAGATATAAGGATATGCTCCAGTCAAAGGACGCTTACGGAATATCTCCACACTTTCGTCAAGTTCCTTGCACAATCTCGATACCGCACTTTTGTCAATCTTTATACCCATATCTTCAACGAGTTTATCGACTTTGCGAGTGGAAACACCGTTGATATATGCTTCTTGAATGACATTTACAAGTGCTTTATCAATCATCCGGCGCGGTTCTAAAAATCCCAGGTAATAACTTTGCCCACTTCGTAATTTGGGTATTTGAAGAATTACATCTCCTATACCGGTAGACAAACTTCGCTCTCTTGTTCCGTTGCGATATGCCTTTCTTTCACTGCTTCGCTCATGCTTGGCCGCTTTATTCTTGGCTTCTACCTCAAGTTCCATCATTACATTTAGCATCTTTGTCAACGCTTGTCTTAAAAAATCTTCATTCCCGGTAAGTAGCATTTTTTTCAATTCGTCTAAATTGGGTATAATATTTTTGCTGGGCATTTTGGAGCTACTCCTTCCATAGTTTTGGCACTATGAAGTTTCTCCTCTTTTGCCCAGCTTTTTTACTGCTGCGATTTTACACCACTATATGAGACTATAACTGATTTTATATCCTGTCCAGCATAATCGTTCTTAAAACATACCTTAGTTATGAACCCGTCTTTTTCTTCTATTCCGATTTTTTCTATAAACTCTAAGTTTTTTTTGAAAAATATCATGGATGTTTTCTTCTAAGCTTTAAAAGATTAGGTGGTGTCGTCACAATAGCAAAATGACCTATACTGAGCTATTTTTGAGCCAGACGAGGCAAAATTTCGCAGACTTAGTGGGGCTATGTCAAGAAATTTTAACGAAGTATGGCTCAAAAAGAGCCGGTATAGGGTATTGGGATATTGTGACGACACCACCTAAGGCATTTGATAGAAAATGTTTTTTTATACCTCAAATTTTGGCATGGTATCTATATAGAATCTTTAATACTTTTGGCATACTCAGACAAATACTTACCGGCATTTTCTCCATGTTGTTCTATGATTTTCACAATTGCGCTGCCGATTATGATTCCGTCGGCTTTTTCAGAAAATTCTTTGGCTTGTTTTTCTGTGGAAATGCCAAATCCGATTGCGACCGGAGTATTGGAAACCTGCTTTATATCTTTTATAACTGAATCAATATCGGTTTCAATTTCACTTCTGACCCCCGTAACTCCCATTGACGACACCAAATAGATAAACCCGGAGGTATCTTTGGCTAGAGCTTGTATCCGGTCTTCTGATGTAGGCGCAATAAGAGTGATTAAGTCCACGCCATATTGACCGGCAATATCCAAAATCTCACTTTTTTTCCTCAAAAGGTAGGTCTGGGACAATAAGTCCATCAATTCCACATTCTTGGCATTTTTTCAAAAACTTATCGGTTCCATATACAAACACTGGGTTCATATAGGTTAAAAACACTAACGGAACTTGGGTTTTTAGCCTTATTTTTTTGACCGTTTCAAATATTTTATCTGTCGTCGTTCCAACTTTCAACGCTCTCTCATTAGCTCTTTGAATAACTTCTCCTTCCGCTACCGGGTCGGAAAATGGTATGCCTATTTCGATTAAATCGCTGCCTGCTTCAGCTAAGGCCAAAACAAACTCTTCCGTTTTTTCCAGCGATGGGTCGCCGGCTGTTAGAAAACTTATAAACGCTTTCTTATTTTCAAACGCTTTTTAATATTATTCATGAATCTCTTCCCCCTTATATCTGGCAATGGCGGCGACGTCTTTATCCCCGCGCCCGGATAAAGTAATAATTATGATATCGTCTTTTTTCATAGTTGGCGCAAGTTTGGCGGCATACGCCACCGCGTGGGCCGATTCAATGGCCTGGATTATGCCTTCGGTTCTGGCTAAATACTCAAATGCCTCAATTGCCTCATCATCGGTAACAGGCACGTACTCCGCCCTCTTCAAGTCATGCAAGTTGGCGTGTTCAGGGCCGATTCCCGGATAGTCCAGTCCAGCCGAAATAGAATATACAGGCGCTATCTGGCCGAATTCGTCTTGGCAGAAATACGACTTCATTCCGTGAAAAATCCCCACGCTGCCGGTGGCTATCGTAGCCGCGGTTTAAATCTGTTTCTATACCTCTTCCTGCCGCTTCGCACCCTATGAGCCTTACTTCTGTGTCTTCAATGAAATTATAAAACGAGCCGATAGAATTGCTGCCGCCACCCACACAGGCAATTACCACGTTAGGCAGCTTGCCTTCTTTTTCTAAGATTTGTGCTTTCATTTCTTTGCTTATTACACTTTGAAAATCGCGCACTATTTCAGGGAACGGGTAAGGGCCAACTGCCGAACCCATAACATAATGGGTGTCGGTTACTCTTTTTGTCCATTCGCGCAAAGTTTCATTTACCGCGTCTTTGAGCGTCATCGTCCCTGAGGTCACGACATGGACTTTTGACCCTAAAAGCTTCATCCGGTAAACATTGAGCGCTTGTCTTTCAGTATCTTCCTTACCCATAAATATTTCGCATTCCAGACCCATTAAAGCCGCCGCCGTAGCTGTGGCTACTCCGTGTTGGCCTGCTCCGGTTTCGGCTATTACTCTGGTTTTGCCCATTTTTTTTGCGAGCAGGACTTGTCCCAAAACGTTATTGATTTTATGCGAACCCGTATGGTTTAAATCTTCCCTTTTCAGATATATTTTCGCCCCTCCCAAATCCTCAGTCATTTTCTGAGCGAAATACAGCCTGGAAGGCCGTCCGGTATATTCATTAAAAAGTTTTTGAAGTTCTTCATTGAAAGACTTGTCATTTTTAAAATGTTCATAGGCTTTTTCGAGTTCAATTACCGCGTTCATTAAGGTTTCGGGGATATATTGCCCTCCATGTATTCCGAATCTTTTTTTGCTCATTTTAATTCCCGCCTCTCACTATATTTACTATGCCGATAATCTTTTCTTTATCTTTTTTGCCGTCTGTTTCCGCGCCGCTGGAAACGTCAAGACAATATGGCCTTACCATTTCCAGCGCGGTTCTGAGATTGCCCAAATTAAGTCCACCCGCCAGAAAAAAGGGAGATTTATAATTTTTCACCAGTTCCCAGTTAAATCGCTCACCTGTGCCGCCGTAGTGCTCTTTGTGGTAGGTGTCAAACAAAACATAATCGGCCTGAATAAACACAATATCTTCTGTTTGCTTTACCCTAACGGCTTTTATTATCGGATTGTTTAAAGATTTTTGGAGTTTCTCTATATATTTTTCGTCCTCGTCGCCGTGTAATTGGATAAGGTCTATGACATTTTCCCTGCAGGCTTTTTTTATAAAATCAGTATGTTCGTTTACGAAAACCCCAACAGATTTTATTTCTTTAATTAATCTGGATTTTAAAAACGCTGCCTGCTCCAAATTAACCTGCCGTTTGCTTTTGGCAAAGACGAACCCTATATAATCCGGCTTCGCCTCGTTTACAAAATGAATATCCTCAAGTCTGGTTAAGCCGCATATTTTTATTTTAGTCATAAATTTGGCCTCTTAATTTAGCAAGTTCCAACTTTTTGTTCGCGCTTTTCATTAAAGTTTCCCCGATTAAAACGGCGTTTACGTCATTTTCGCGAAGTTTTTTTATGTCGTTCAGCGTTTTTATCCCACTTTCGGAAACGAAGATTAGGTCTTGGGGCACTAGTTTTCTAAGGTTTAAGCTGTTGTCTAAATTAACTTCAAAGGTTTTCAGATTCCTGTTGTTAACACCAATAATTCTTGCACCAGCTTTGAGGGCAGACTTCACTTCCGTTTCGTCGTGCGCTTCGACCAGGCAGGATAAACCTAACGAATCTGCCAGCCTAATATATTCTTTTAGTGTTTTCTCAGCCAATATTGAACAGATAAGAAGTATAGCATCAGCCCCAATCAACCCTGCCTCGTATATTTGGTACTCGTCAATTATGAAATCTTTCCGCAAAACCGGTATGTTGACATTTTGTTTTATTTCTTTCAGATATTGGTTGTCACCCAGAAAAAATTCCGGTTCGGTCAGGACTGAGATTGCGTTTGCTCCCGCCTCTTCATACTCTCCGGCAATTTGATGTATAGGGAAAATCAGCCGCTAATAACCCTTTTGAGGGAGAAGCTTTTTTTACTTCGCAGATAAAAGCTATATCGGCGGTTTTTAACGCTTTCTCAAAGAGAAACGGAATATCAAACGGATTTACTGGAGACGCCATTTTCAATTTTCCAAAGACACCTCCTTTTTAAGTTTTTCCACTCTTAATTTTGTTGCCGTTACAATTTTATCCAGTATCATAATCCACCTTCATTCCATACTGTCCATACTATTAGATATTTTAATGAGTTTTTCCAGTTGCCTTAGGGCTTTGCCGCTGTCGATAATATCTTGAGCCATTCTCACACACTCGCGCAGTGTAATGTTATTGTGAGACATATACAGGCAAAAAGCTGAATTTAGCACAACTACATCTCTTTTAGGCCCTTTTTGACCGCGCAAAATATCCAGCGCTATTTTGGCGTTGTCGGCCGGAAGACCTCCGATAAGTTCCGACAAAGAACATCTTTGGAACCCCAACTGTTCCGGCGTTATAAAAAAACTGTTTAATTTGCCGTGTGAGACTTCGCAAATAGTCGTCGTATCGCAAAGAGTTATCTCATCCAACCCGTCATGTCCGTGAACCACCATGGCGCGTTTAACTTTCAAATTACCGAGAACACTGGCCAAAGGTTCCACTAAATTTTCATCATACACTCCTAAAAGCTGCATATTCGCGCCCGCAGGATTGGCCAACGGCCCCAGGATGTTGAATATTGTCCTAATCCCAATCTCTTTTCGCACCGGAGCCGCGTATTTCATAGACGCATGGTATGTTGGGGCGAACATAAAACACATGCCGATTTCTTCCAATATTTTGGCGCTTTGTTCTGCTGAGAGGTTTATCTTAACGCCTAAGGCCTCAAATAAATCCGCACTCCCGCATTTACTGGAAACACTGCGTCCTCCATGTTTGGCGACAGGCACGCCGCCTGCTGAAATGACAAATGAAGATATTGAGGAAATATTAAATGTCGCCACTTCGTCGCCGCCTGTCCCTACAATGTCCAGGACATCGGTTTTAGGAGTTATTTTAGTGCATTTTTCGCGCATGACCATTACACAGGCTGTAATCTCGTCTATGGTTTCACCTTTTTGCCGCATGGCCGTCAAAAAAGCCGCAATTTGAGCATTGGTAGCTCCTCCGTCCATTATTTGGCACATTACTTCTCTAGTCCTGTCCAGAGATAAATCTTTTCCGTTTAAGATGTCATAAATTGCCGACTTAATCATCACTACCATCTCCTATTACTAGGAAGTTTTCTAAAATTTTGTTTCCGTCTTTAGTTAAAATAGACTCCGGGTGAAACTGTACCCCGAATATGTTATAGTCCCTATGTTTAACCCCCATCACCTCGCCATCGCCGTCCTCTGCGATGACCAAAATCTCGTCAGGCAGACTTTCTCTGTCCACGCACAGGGAATGATACCGCCCACCTTCTATTATTGGCGGCAAGCCTCTAAATATGGGACTTCCGTTGGCTATGTGAATTGTACTTTTTTTGCCATGTCTTAAAGTTTTAGCGTAAGTTATTGTCCCGCCGAAAACCTGGCAAATAGCCTGATGCCCCAAACACACTCCCAGAATAGGGGTTTTATTCCGGAAATATTTGATTGTTTCCTGGCAAATTCCGGCGTGTTCCGGCCTGCCCGCCCCAGGGGAAATAATTATCCGGCTGGGGTTTAACTGCTCAATTTCGGTTATTGTCAGGGTATCGTTTCTGATAACTTTTATATCCCTATTTATCATTCCGATATATTGGTAGAGATTATAGGAAAAGCTGTCGTAATTATCAATTAATAAAATCATTATTATTACCGCACCTCCTCCGAACGCTTCAAAGCTTCTATGATGGCTCCGGCCTTGGCGTTATACTCATTATATTCGTGGCTAGGCTCACTGTCGGCGACAATTCCTGCCCCGGCCGATACATAAACTTTATTCCGGTTCTTTATTGCCATCCTTATAGCAATGCACATATCCATATTGCCGGAAAAATCTATATAACCTATTGCTCCGCCATAAACTCCGCGACTCTCTCTTTCCAACTCGTTTATAATCTCCATAGCCCGGATTTTTGGCGCGCCGGAAAGCGTACCTGCAGGTAACACCGCCGTTATGGCATCAAATTGGTCAAGGCCGTCTTTTAGCGTTCCGGTCACTATTGAGGAAATATGAGAGACATGTAGAAACTTTAATACTTGCCTGTACTCCTCAACTTTAACTGTGCCGAATTCGCTGATTTTACCCAAATCATTTCTGCTTAAATCAACCAGCATATCGTGTTCTGAAAGTTCCTTTTCATTTTGCAATAACCCTGCTATCAATTTTTCATCCTCTGCCGCATCTGCTCCGCGCCCGCAGGTTCCAGCAATAGGAAAAGTGGAAAGCCTGGAATTTTTAAGCGACAACATAGTTTCCGGTGAAGTACCGGCTATCTGTGTACCGCCAAAGTCGATATAAACCATATAAGGCGATGGATTTGTCGTTCTTAGCACCCGGTAAGCGTTCAGTAAATCACCTTCAAAGTCGGCCTGTAGCCGGTTTGATATTACCGCTTGAAAAATATCTCCCTCGTAAATATGTTTCTTAACCTTTTCTACCATTTCCAAATAGTATTCTTTTGAGTAAAGCGAAGTAAAGTCTGATAAAAGCCTGGATTTAAATTCACTAACGGTTTTGTCTGATTTTATTACCTGTTCTATTTCTTTTAGTTTTAGAACTCCTTCGATATAGTTTTCTTCCAGGTTATCGGTTTTGATATTTACGACAATCATAATTTTTTGCCTTAGATGGTCAAAGGCGATAATTTTATCGAACAACATCAAGCTTAAATCCTCAAAATCGGCGCTGCAGGGATTATCAAGCTTTAATTTTTTTTCCGCATATTTGGCATAGTCGTAAGCGATATATCCTACCAGGCCGCCTGTAAAAGCGGGTAAAAAATCCAGTCTCGGACTTTTGTAGGCGGATAATATTTTTCTCAGTATTTCATTTGGGTTGTCTGTAAAGAATTCTTGTTTTTTATTAGTGCTCATCTGACGGACTTCGACTTTCCCGTTTTTAACCTTCACGGTAAGTTCAGGCTCAAATCCTAAAAATGAATACCTGCCCCATTTTTCGCCTCCTTCTACGCTTTCCAGAAGATAGCATTGATTGCTTTTGGCTTTCAGGCATTTTAACACTTCTATCGGAGTTTTGATGTCAGAAAATAACTCCAGACATATGGGGATAACTGTATTTTGTCCGCCTAGTTTTCTGGCTTCATCAATTGTCGGTTTAATCATTACCTGTCCCCCTCTGATTTATAAAAACAAAAACACCCGTCCACGACAAAATAAATTGTCAAGGACGAGTGTGTTAAATTCACCCGTGGTGCCACCTTAATTTGCGAGATATAAAAATCCCACACACTTTATCTGGAATACCAACATATTCCCCGCAACTGACGTATGCGTTACGTCGCAGAATACTAGGAAAAAAAATCTTCCAAAATTATCTTTCTTTTCACTGCGCCCTCGGTGGTCCATTTGATGCGCTGCGTTGTGCGGGGTTCTCAGCTTCCCCCGCTCTCTGTGACTGCACGATGCACCGTTATCTCCACGTCAACGGTTTAGGCGAATATTTAATTGATTAAGAATATACACTACTTTTTTCCTTTTGTCAATGGACTTTTTATGGGTATTGTTGGGCTTAGTTGGGTTTTTCTATAGGTAAGCGAGTTTTAATGATAGGGTTCATTTTTAATATTACCTCATCTAAAGCTTTCAGTCCGACCGATTTATCGCCAACAGTACCAATAACGGTACTATCTTTAGCGCGTTCGACAAATTTACCGTTAAAAAAGTATTTGTTATTTACTACATCTATAAGTTTCATTGGAACGGTCGCAATCATTTCTTTGCCTTTCGTAAAAAAAGAACCAGTTTCTTTTCTATTGAACGGCTGAACTTCCACAAAAACTATATAATCTATCTTTTCTCCCTTAAATACATCAATAATATCTTGCCGTTCAGCGGTAGCTATATCATCTATACCGTTTTCAATAAGACGTTGGATATAGGGTTCACCTGGAAAAATATTATAAATTTCCTTTAGCATAGTATTGAGATTATCAGTCATTTTTTCAGTTACTTCAGCATCAAAATTAACCTTAGCGTTATTTACAAATAATACTGCAACATTTGCTTTGCTTGCATCAAATACAGGGGTGGTGATTTCAGCTGAGGATTCTGCTGCAAAAGCAAAACTACTAAATAAGAATAAAAACAAAAAAACAAGTAATCTAATTTTCATAAAAACATCTCCTTTTCCTTATTTATGGTTTTAGAATAACAATTCGTCCAAAACCAAAATTTTCCTGCGAGCAGCAAAAATATTTTTGAATATTTTTAATTGGATACAAGCCTGCCTGTTACAAAAATATACTACCAAACCGTATTGATGCTTACGCCAAGTTAGACCGGCATATTTGGCCAGAGCAGCTTGATTAGTAAAGCTTTGAATATCACCAATCTCGGCAATAATACCGGCGGCCAAAACTCATAGCAAGAGCAACATTAATAGGGTCGGCGAGAGCCTTGTCGAGACGATAAGAATCTCTGGCGGCTTTTTGTAAAAGTTTAGCTGTTTCAATTGGATTAAAAAATCTGTTTTTACCATGAAGGACAATAAAATCAACCAAAAATTCAAGTGGCTTCTGGCAATATCCTCTGTTGAAAAAACCTCGGTAATAACGGCAAGAGAAGAAGCGCCGCGCCAAATTTTGGCTGATATGCGGCCAATTCTTGCGTAATCGGCCATAGCCATAGCATCAAGCGGGTCGGTTTTATCAATGTTTACAAAAGTTTTCTTATAATTGGCAATAATTTTGGGATTAATGCAGTATACCGTTGGATTTATGGCGTTAATCAAAGGATGAGTTGAGAGGCTATTGGCTAGATGCCAACTGTAGAAGCCAGTCGATTCCCTCGTTTTGAGGCCGTCAAAACTGGAAATCCGTCTTTCAGTGCCTTTCAAAAAATATTATACGAGGTTTTGTTATATGAATTAGATAATCACGCATTTGGAACATAGAAAAATAAATTAAGTAGATACTATGATTGTTTGAAATATTCTTTCTTAAAAGAAGGTTAAAAAATTGGAAAAAGAAAAATGGAACTTTGATAACAGTTATACTAAGCTACCGAAGATTTTCTATACTAAACAATATCCTGCCACTGTGCGCGCCCCCAAGCTTATCATTTTTAATGATTCATTAGCGGCTTCTTTAGGAGTACCCCTACAATTGGATGTCTTTGCCGGAAATGAAATTCCAAAAGGGGCCGAACCTTTGGCGCAAGCATATGCCGGACATCAGTTTGGGCATTTTACTATATTAGGTGACGGACGCGCCATCCTTCTTGGCGAACAAATAACAAATTCCGGAAGAACGTTTTGATATTCAACTAAAAGGTTCTGGACAAACCCCATACTCCAGGGGCGGTGACGGGCGAGCCGCTTTGGGTCCCATGCTACGGGAATATATTATTAGTGAGGCCATGTATGCATTAGGAGTTCCGACAACCAGGGGCTTAGCAGTCGTAACAACAGGGGAAACTGTGAAGCGCAAAAAAAATCTTCCCGGAGCAGTCTTAACACGTGTTGCCACCAGCCATATTCGAGTAGGAACATTTGAATATGCTTCACGTTTTGGAACGACAGAGGATGTTCGCAGCTTAGCTAATTACACCATAACACGCCACTTCCCAAGTATTGCAACATTTGAAAACAAATATCTGCTACTGTTAAGAGAAGTGGTAAAACGGCAGGCATCTCTGATTTCTAAATGGCAATTGATTGGATTTATTCACGGTGTAATGAATACAGATAATATGGCCATTAGCGGCGAAACCATTGATTATGGCCCTTGCGCATTTATGGATGTATATCACCCAACTACAGTTTTCAGTTCCATTGATATACACGGTCGTTACGCCTATGAAAATCAACCGAAGATGGCTGCCTGGAATTTAGCACGTTTTGCTGAAACCTTGCTGCCACTTTTACATGATGATGAAAACAAGGCTGTAAGGCTTGCACAAGAAGAGATTGCAAAATTTAGGGATTTATATCAGATTCATTGGTTAGCGGGAATGCGTGCAAAGCTAGGTTTGTATAACGACGACACCAAAGATGAATTATTGATTAAGGATTTTTTGCAACTAATGCAACAATACCAAGCAGATTATACGAAGACATTCCAGTCTTTAACGTTGGATAAGGACGATGGTCAGACTTTGTTTTCCAGCCCTGATTATCATCATTGGTATGAACGATGGCAAACACGTCTTGGCCAACAGTCAAAATCAAAAGATGAAAGCAAAGAGCTTATGAAAAGCCATAACCCTGCTATTATTCCGAGAAACCATCGGGTTGAAGAAGTGTTGGTCGCTGCTGAAGAGGATGATTTAAACAAAATGTGTAAGCTTCTTATTGCCTTGGACAATCCTTATGGATATACGCCTGTTCAAGAAGAATTATCAAAGCCACCCACACCTGAGTTTTGTCATTATAAAACATTTTGTGGAACTTGAGGGGTCTATTCGACCGAATGTGAATCTGGATTTGTCAATAATTGTTGACTTACAAATAGGTAGGAATGTCGTTTTTTTTCTTGTTTTTCCAGTAAAGATTTACGTACTATCAAACAAATATTAAGAAAAACCTCCAGTTGTAGGACAATAACTACGACTGGAGGTTTTTGAATGGGTAAACATTTTAGCGAATGGTGAAGAAGTGAAATTGGGCGGCTTTTTTCCTGTCCATTTACCAGAAAGCAGTTCAAAATCTTGAACTGCTTTCTTTAATTAGTTTCAGTGTTCCGACAATCGAATGCTGTCTTGAATGTAATTTAAGAGCGCTTTGCCGGTTTCTGTCAAAACAATCCCCTTGCCTTCGCAATACGGACATTTTTGGTCTTTGAACTTTCCTGTCCCGGAGCATCGAGAGCACTTCTCTTCTAAAGATATTTTTTCTTCTTTCTTTTCCATGAACGGCATATCCTCCGTTTTAGGGTCTATCCGATAATTAGCAAAATGCCTAATGAGGAGCTATTTTTAAACCAGACAAGGCAATTTTTTACAGGCTTAGTTGAGCTATGTCAAAAAAAATTAACGCAGTATGGTTTAATAATAGCCCTCAATAGGTGTTTTGATAATTGTTGGATAGACCCTAGTCCAATATTTTTCCAAATTAATTATTTATTCTATATTTATACACAGTACTCCTTTCAGAGACAAAAAATAATTATCTTTGCATTTAATTTGCAGGATAATTTCTATTAAGTAAAGAATCTTCCTGTTAAGTAAAGAATCATTAACACTTTATAAGATATGAAATAATATATAAAAGGCGGTGGTAAAATATGTGTGGTCTCCACTGGTATAGACAAGAGCTTGAAAAAGCTGACGGCAATGATAAGAAACTGGATGAATTAAAGCAAATGATTGAACAAAGATTTGGGTTGTCGGCCGATATATCGGTAGAGAAGGCAACCATTGAAAATTCCGAAATAATCTCATTATATAAAGAAATTATATCCAGAAAAACAACATAATTGTTTCTATAAAAGGAAACCACCATAATTAATTATTTTATTTAACGGGAGGGTCTTATGTTCAAATTTGGTCAAGCCGCTAAAACTTCAAACTCTAATTCTAAACACAATCTTAATTTAGCAATTTTAGAACAAGCGCTTAATAGACTTTGCTCCGGAGATTTCTCAGTTAAACTTGAGTTACCGGAAGATGACCCTCTGGCTCCGATTGCCAAATTATTAAACAAGTATACTCAAAACAACGCCCAATTATTTATTGAGGCTGCGATATCCATTAACCAATCGGTTGCCTTATGCCTGGTAGAAGGCGAAGAACTGAATAAACTAAACCACATAATTGAAGCACAAACCGAGCATGTCAACCAGGTATCAATGGCAATAACCCAACTAGCGTTATCTATAAACGATTTGGCAAAGTCTACTCACGAGACATCGGAATACACAGTTTCAGGAAAAAGTTTTATGGAGTTGGCTGATAAAAGTGTTCAACAAGCTGCGAAGGAAACAAACATTTCCAAATCCGGCATTACTGATTTGAACCGGCAAGTAAGCGATTTGCATGAAGCAACCGCCAGGATTGACCAATTGGTTTCGGTAGTCAAAAATGTGTCCAGCCAGACCAATTTATTGGCTCTAAATGCGGCAATAGAAGCTGCCCGGGCAGGAGAACACGGGCGTGGTTTCTCGGTAGTAGCTGAGGAAGTCAGAAAATTAGCCGACCAGTCAAATCAATCGGTTGAGGAAATTACTTGTAAGCTTACTGAAATCCGCAATGATGTGAAGGAATAAAATCCCGTTTTCAAAATATGGATGAATCATTTCAAAATAACGCCGAGTACATTAATTCAGCCAGTGACAATGTGCAAAAATTATTGGAAGTATTTAATAATATTGGCAATTCTATGGAAAGCCTGTCTCCGATTGCCGAAGAACAATCTTCAACTTTCGAAGAAATGAGCGCGACAGTTGAAACAATTGCCAGAGATACTATTGACGTAAATAAAAGTATGAAGGAATGTAACCAGGAAATTTTTAATGTTCTTAATTCATTTAATGATGTCCGTAATGAAATAAGCTCCTTAAAGTTAAATTTTCAGCCCAAACAAATCATTGAACTATCAAAAACCGACCATTTGCTCTGGAAGGCGCGAATTGCTTATATGTTAAGCGGAATTGTAACTTTAAAAGAAGAAAATGTTAAAGACCACTCTGCTTGCCGGCTTGGCAAATGGTATTTCGGTGCCGGGCAGGCCCAATTTGGACACCTTGACGCTTTTAAGAAATTAGACTCCGTTCATAAAGAATTTCATCTGAAATGCGCTGACGCTATAACTTATTATAAGCGTGGAGATAAAGACAAAGCCAAAAAACTATCTCTGGAGATAAACAGTTTATCTAATACAGTGCTTAGTATGCTGGATGACATTAAACTTAAAGCTTAAAGCTTATTTTAAGAGTGTCCTTTAATAAAAAAAGAGATATTACTCTCTTTTTTTTTGCGCAAAAAGTCAAATAAGGTCAAAAAGTCAAAAAAAGATAGATTTCCTGCGAACTAAGCCCACCGATTCATAAAACTGCTTGAAATAGTTGAATTTGGGCTGTCAGGACATTTTTTTAAGCTACAAATAAAGCGCGGTTTCTGTTAATATGAAATTGTAAAACAATGTATACTATAAAAAATATTGTGTTCTATATAAAAAGGAGGTCGTCACATGTCTCAAGAAAAATTTACTCAAAAAGCAGCAGCCGCCTTTGGAGAAGCCCAGCAATTGGCGGCCATGAATTATCATCAGGAACTCACCAGTCGTCACTTGATGTTAGCTCTCATAAAAAACAACGCTGCCGATAATTATGATATTGTTACCTATCTATTGGCCAACCTGAACGTAGATAAACGCGCTCTTGAAACCAAACTGGAGCAACTTTTAAAAAATATGCCCTCAGTCCGGGGGCAAGACCTTTCACTACGTATGAATACGGCTATGGTCAGAGTATTAGCTATAGCCGAAAAAGAAGCTGCGTCAATGAAAGACGAATATATCGGAGTTGAACATCTCTTTCTAGCCATAATAAACGACGGTGATAGCGACGTAGTAAAAGCCTGCCGAGAATTTGGCCTTACCAAAAGCCAGGTTTTAAACGCTGTCAACCAATTTCGACAGGGACGGACTATTACCAGTGATAACCCGGAAGAAGAACTTAAATCTTTAAGTAAATACGGCCGGGATTTAACCGAACTGGCCCGTCAGGGCAAACTTGACCCGGTTATCGGCAGAGACGAAGAAATTCGGCGCACAGTGGAAATACTTTCTCGCCGCACTAAAAATAACCCGGTGTTAATCGGCGAACCTGGAGTCGGTAAGACTGCCATTGTCGAAGGGTTAGCCCGCAGAATCGTCGCCGGAGACGTGCCTGAGAGTCTAAAAAATAAAACCGTGTATTCTCTTGACTTAGGAGCTTTGCTGGCCGGTGCCAAGTACCGGGGAGAATTTGAAGAACGGCTCAAAAACGTGCTGGCCGAAATAGCTAAATCTGAAGGTAAGATTGTTCTGTTCATAGACGAAGTGCATACCGTAGTCGGGGCTGGGGCCGCTGAAGGGGCGATGGACGCAGGAAACATCTTAAAACCCATGCTTGCCCGCGGGGAACTGAGGTGCATCGGGGCGACCACGCTTAACGAATACCGCAAACATATCGAAAAAGACTCCGCTTTGGAACGCCGGTTCCAGCCAATTATGGTAAATCAACCCAGCGTAGAAGACACCATTTCCATTTTGAGGGGCCTTAAAGAGCGCTATGAAGTCCATCATGGCGTAAAAATAAAAGACGCCGCTCTGGTGGCGGCTGCGATACTTTCCGACAGGTATATTTCCGACAGGTTTTTGCCTGACAAAGCTATTGACCTTGTCGATGAGTCGGCGGCCAAATTGAGGACTGAAATTGATTCTATGCCCAGCGAACTTGATGAGGCTTCCCGTCGGGTTATGCAGCTTGAAATTGAGGAACAGGCCTTAAAAAAAGAAACAGATGCCGCCTCGGCGGAAAAATTGAAACAACTCCAAGAAGAACTAGCCAATTTGAAAGAACACGCCAATTCTCTAAAAGCCCAATGGCAAATGGAAAAGCAAGCCATAACTAGAGTGCGGGATTTAAAAAAGGAAATGGAAGAACTGCGTACCGAAATGGAAGCCGCTGAAAGGGAGTATGACTTAAATAAATTAGCCGAATTAAAATATGGCCGCCAGCCGGAACTGGCCAAACGCCTTAAAGATGAAGAAGACCTTTTAACTCAAAACCGCTCCCGTAAGTCCATGTTAAAAGAAGAAGTGGACGAAGACGATATTGCCAAAGTTGTCAGCCGTTGGACAGGTATTCCGGTTACACGGCTTATGGCCGGAGAGAGAGAGAAACTGCTGGGTTTGGAGGAAACCCTTCACCGGAGAGTTATTGGTCAGGATTTGGCTGTTACCGCAGTCAGCGAAGCCATTATCAGAGCCAGGGCAGGTATAAAAGACCTAAACAGGCCGATAGGTTCCTTTATCTTCTTAGGCCCAACTGGAGTAGGAAAAACAGAACTTGCTAAAACGCTGGCCGAAGTATTGTTTGATGACGAGCGCAATATGATTCGCCTTGACATGAGCGAATACATGGAAAAGCACTCCGTATCACGGCTTATCGGTGCGCCGCCCGGTTATATAGGACACGACGAAGGCGGCCAGCTCACTGAAGCTGTGCGCCGCCGCCCATATAGCGTCATCCTCCTGGACGAAGTTGAAAAAGCCCACCCCGACGTCTTCAATATCCTTTTGCAGATGCTTGACGATGGCCGTCTTACAGACAGCAAGGGAAGAACGGTAGACTTTAAAAATACTGTAATTATTATGACTTCCAATCTGGGGTCGCACGAAATTTTAAATAGTGATTTCGAAGTAGCCAAAGAGAGGGTTCTTGAACTGTTGAGGAGTCATTTCCGTCCGGAATTTTTAAACCGGATTGACGATATTATAGTGTTTAACGCTTTAAGCAGCCACCAAGTAGGTGAAATAGCCGCCCTTATGCTCAAAGAACTTGATAAACGTCTTAAAAAGCAGTTAAATATCTCTCTTTCCTGGGACAATAAAGTTCTTGAACTTTTGGCCGACCAGGGCTACGACCCTGACTTCGGGGCAAGACCACTGAAACGCCTTATCAGCCGCTTGGTGGAAACCGAGCTTAGTAAAATGATTGTTAAAGGAGAAATTGCCGAAGGTTCTCAGGTATCTTTAAATATCGAAAACGGTAAAATTGTAGTTAGACTAAAATAAAAACCTTGGGGGAATTTTTTTCCCCAAGGTTTTTATTGTTATTTAAACATTGATAACAATATCCCGGCTACTACGGCTGAACCTATAACCCCGGCCACATTCGGACCCATGGCGTGCATCAGTAAATAGTTGGAAGGGTTTTCCTTTTGACCAACAGTTTGCGACACCCTAGCCGCCATAGGCACAGCAGAAACTCCCGCCGAACCGATAAGAGGATTAACTTTTTTACCTGTAACAATATACATTATTTTTCCCATGATAACTCCGGTCCCTGTTCCAACGCAAAACGCCGCCAGCCCCAAGCAGATTATCATTAAAGTTTCCGTTCTTAAAAAATTTTCGGCACTGGCTGTTGCTCCGACTGAAACACCCAAAAATATGGTGATAATATTTATCATTTCGTTTTGAGCGGTGTTGGACAACCTTTCCGTAACTCCACACTCTCTGAGTAAATTGCCAAGCATTAGTACTCCGATAAGGGATGCCGCCGAGGGCAATAACAACGAACAAATTATAGTTACCGCGATAGGGAATATTACCTTCTCGGTCTTAGAAACTTCTCTTAACTGCTCCATCTTGGTCATTCGTTCTTCTTTAGTGGTCAACAGCTTCATTATCGGGGGTTGGATAATAGGTACCAGTGCCATGTAGGAGTAAGCTGCTATCGCTATAGCTCCTAGCAAATGGGGGGCAAGTTTGGAGGTTAAAAATATAGCTGTAGGCCCATCGGCTCCTCCTATGATACCTATAGAGGCCGCCTCCGGTCCGGTGAAACCTAAAGCTATAGCCCCTAAAAAGGTAGTAAAAATTCCAAACTGCGCGGCTGCTCCCAATAATAAACTCTTAGGATTGGCAATAAGAGGGCCGAAGTCTGTCATCGCCCCTACGCCCAGGAATATTAACGGCGGATAGATACCTAGTTTGACTCCTTGGTACAGATAGTAAATCAGGCCGCCTGCTTCCTTCATTTTTTCCAATCCGGTATTAGGGTCTATTTCATATACCGGCGGGGTCGTAAGTCCGGCAAAAGGAAGGTTGGCCAAGAGCATCCCAAAAGCTATCGGCAAAAGGAGTAGCGGTTCATATTGTTTAACTATCGCCAAATACATTAGAGTGCAGGAAATAACCATCATTATAATATGCGGCAAGCCTAAACCTACAAATCCGGTGTCAAGCCAAAAATTATGTATAACTTCAAACATTTCGGTTCCTCGCTTTAATAATATATATTTTACAATCTGTTATTGAATTGAGCTGTTTTAGCAAAATCATTCCATCTGGAAGAATTTCCAGAGCCAACCCTGACAATTTTGGTTACGGCAATAGACTTAGGCAACGTTTCCAAAGCCAAAGCAATAGCTGCGGTAATAGCTGCGACTAATTCCGGTTGGTTTGGCTGAGAACTTTTGTCTTTCCTGACAATTTTTTTAATAGCAATTGACTGGGGTGGTTTTCCCAAAGTTGAAGCAAGGGCCGCGGTAACGGCGGCCATTAATTCCGGTTGTTCCGCCGGATTTTCTTGAATGGTGGAAGTTGACGTGGTTGTTTCCGCTGCTACTTGTTTATGTTCTACAGGTTCGGGAGTTTCAGGTTGCGGCGGTTTATTAAATATCATTTTTAATGTGTTTATTAACAAAGACAGAAAATATAGTATGCTAAAGGTTACTCCCATTCCAAGAACCATAATCATTAGTCCATCTAAAAAACTTACTTCTGTTCCAAACAATAATATCACCCTTCTAAAAATTAAATTTAACACACATCCTAATTAAATCTTAACTTTTTAAATCACTCCCGTCTTGGTAATCTTTACTTGGCCCGGCCTCCGTCTTTTTAACAAATTATTATAAGTAATATATATTTAAAGCATTCTAGGATGTTTTTTTAATTCCTGCATATTTAATATAATTTTCATAAACTAAATATTTAGATAAAATCTATAAATACTATATAAAATTCAAATAAATTTTTTTATTACACACTCATAGGAGAAGAAAGTAATTTTAATGGATTTTATATGGTCAAAAAATTCTAGACCTTAAGAAGAACTCTTTTTAGTTTTTCTCCCTAAGGTCTTATCTCGCTTATCAAGAATCGCCCTAAAGCTCAATAGTTTCTCCCGGGGCGACAATTTTTACTTGAAGGTCTGCGGCGGATTCCACATTGGTTTTAAAATCATCGGCCGATTGCTTTATCAGCGGCCAGGTATCGTAATGCATAGGAATCACAAACCGCGGTTTAATGAGTTTAGCCGCTTCCAGCGCGTCCTGAGGCCCCATGGTAAAATTATCGCCAATGGGCAAAAGAGCGTAATCAATTTTTTCCGGTTTGCCAATAAGAGCCATATCGCCAAACAGAGCGGTATCTCCCGCAAAATAAATCAAAGTTCCTTGAAAATTAACTAAAAATCCCGCTGCATGGCCTCCTGGCACACCTGAACCGTGAAATGCCGGAATAACTTTTACCCATCCAAAATCAAAATCATGTTTGCCGCCAAGGTGCATACCGTGAGCCGCACAATTTTCCTGGGTAAAAATAGAAACTATTTCAAAAGTTGAAATGATGGTTGCTCCTGTGCGTTTAGCTATAGCTACTCCATCGCCCAGATGGTCGCCGTGACCATGAGAAATAAGAACGTAGGTAGGGTTGACATCGCCGGCTTGGGCAATTTTCCAGGGGTTTTCTGTAAGAAACGGGTCAAATAATATTGTTGTTCCCTTGCCTGACAGTTCAAAGCAAGCGTGTCCTAAAAATCTTAAAGTTGTCATAATCTCTTTATCCTCCTTGAAATTTCTAAAAAATGCATATATTCTTATAATATTCTTTCCCAAAATCCAAAATCCTGCCGCCGTTCTGAGAAAAAAACGGGATTATGTTCAGGATTGAAGGATATTTTAATAAAAGCGGCGAAGTAAAAAACAACATTAAAAACCATAATTATGAAAGGAGAACCAGTTATAGTGGAATTAACTCATTTTAATGCGGAAGGCAGAGCCAAAATGGTGGACGTCACAGCCAAAGACGATACCGTTAGAGAAGCCGTTGCCGAAGGCCGGATTGTTATGAAGCCGGAAACTCTGGCTTTGGTGAAACAAGGGGCTATGGGAAAAGGGGATGTGCTGGCGGTAGCTCAAGTGGCGGGAATAATGGGTGCCAAACGCACTCCTGAAATAATACCCATGTGCCATCCGCTTATGATTACAGGCGTAAACATAGAGCTTTCTATTGATGATAAATCCAGTGCCATATCTGTCAAAGCCAAAGTCAGCACTACCGGCAAGACCGGCGTGGAAATGGAAGCTTTGACTGCGGCTTCGGTCACTCTTTTGACGATTTACGATATGTGCAAAGCTGTAGATAAAGACATGATTATAGAACAGGTCAGGCTCCTGGAAAAACAAGGCGGAAAAAGCGGCCATTACATTAGAAAAGAGTGTGAGTTAAAATGAAAGGGCGCATTGTAGCGGTATGCACCAGTAAAAATAAAGGCGAACGGAAAAAAAATGTTGGTTCGGCAAAAGCACTCTCTGGCCTGGGACTGGAAGACGATGCCCATGCCGGGTTTAAACATCGCCAAATCAGCTTATTGGCCCTGGAAAGCATCCAAAAAATGCGGGACAAGGGACTTGACGTAAACCCTGGAGATTTTGCCGAAAACCTGACTACCGAAGGACTGGAGCTTTATACTTTGCCAATCGGAACCAAGCTTAAAATTGGCCAGGTATTGCTGGAAGTCAGTCAAATAGGGAAAGAGTGCCACACCAGATGCAATATCTATTACCAGGCCGGAGACTGCGTAATGCCCAAAGAAGGAATTTTCGCCATTGTACTTGCCGAAGGTCAAATATCGGCTGAAGATGAAATCGAAGTGCTTGGAGAAGATTCTAACGCAAAATTCAGTATCGGCATAATCACCGCCAGCGATAAAGGCTCTAAAGGAGAGCGTGAAGATATCAGCGGAAAAATAATCGGGGAACTCTTAAAAGATTTGGGACAAGTAAAACATTATGCGGTCATCCCTGACGAAAAAGAAGCCCTGAAAAGCCAAATGATATATATGGCCGACGAGCTTAAAATTGACCTTATTCTGACAACCGGCGGCACAGGACTCGGTCCCAGGGACGTAACCCCCGAAGCTACCCTGGATGTTATCGACAGGCTGGTTCCAGGAATCCCCGAAGCCATGCGGGCAAAATCTTTGGAAAAAACCTCAAGGGCAATGCTCTCCAGGGCGGTAGCGGGAGTTAGAGGCCGCACTCTTATTATCAATTTGCCGGGAAGCCCCAAAGGCGTAACCGAATGCCTGGAAGTAGTCCTTCCGGCTCTGGGACATGGTTTGGAGATTATGAAGGGCAACTCTGGAGAATGCGCCAGGTAGTACCAAAGTTGGCACTAATCCGGCTAATATGTTCTATAATAAATATAGAACTATAAAAAAAGGAGTTTGGTATTAAATTATGAAAACATATAAAACAAAAGGGGTATGCGCTCAAAAAATTGATGTTACCGTCAAAGACGGTATAGTTGAAAAAATAACCTTTCATTCCGGCTGTCCTGGAAATTTAGAAGGAGTCAGTCGCTTGGCCGAAGGCATGGAGGTTAGAGAAGTAATAAAAAAACTAAAAGGTATTAATTGCTCCGGCAAAGGCACTTCCTGCCCTGACCAATTAGCCAAAGTGCTGGAAAAAGAATTGACCGAATCTGAACTTTGATTTTTGTTAAATTTTCACTTGCCTAGGCGTGTCTGAAAACTAGAACGATGCCCAATAACGAGCGATTTTTAAGCCAAACGAGGCAAAATTTCGCAGTAATAAATGACCTTATTTCAAGAAATTTTAATGAAGTATGGCTTAAAAAGCGCCGTTAGTGGGTGTCGGGATAGTTTTCAGACACCCATTAACGCAAGCAGGGTGGTTAACTAAATAAAACCCGTCCCTGTACAGGGATGGGTTTTTATATTTTCAAAATAAGTATTAACATCAGGAGGCACTAAAAAATGACGGTTTTAAGTAAAACGGCAAATGTCTGCAAAATAACAATTATCGGGCTTGGACTTATCGGCGGTTCTCTTGGACTGGCCTTAAAACAAAGTATGGGGAACAATATTTTAATTACAGGCCTGGATGAAGATATTGAAACGCAGAAATTGTCCATAGAACGGGGAGCTGTTGATGTTGCCTCTGCCGTATCCAGCCAGGGAGTAACTGAAGCCGATTTTGTATTTTTGTGTGTTCCCATGCTACAAATGATTCCGGTATTAGAGTCAGTAGCTCCTGGTTTAAAAGCTGGGACTATTTTGAGCGACGTAGGTAGCGTAAAAGGATATTTGATTGAAAACGTTCTCAAATTGCTGCCGCCGGGAGTGCACTTTGTTCCTGGTCATCCCATGACCGGCAGGGAAAAAAGCGGGATTTCGGCGGCCGATAAAACACTTTTTGAGGGCAAATGGTATATTATTACGCCTTACAAAGGGTTATCTCAGGAAGCGGTTGACTCCTTAATCCGGCTAATTGAAAAAACCGGGGCTAAAACCACCTCCATGGATGTAGTTTGCCATGATTTGTGTACGTCTGTTATCAGCCATGTGCCGCATGTCGCCGCCGCGGCTATGGTCAATCTTTTGGATTATTCTCCTGACGTTGAAAAAAACCTCAAATTAGCCGGGGGCGGGTTTCACGACACTACCAGGATTGCTTCCTCAAACGCCGACATGTGGGCCGATGTCTTAATGACCAATCCTGAAGCTATTACGGACAGTCTGGAAAAGTTAAAAAAAATATTGAATGACGTTACGGAGGCTATTGACCGAAAAGACCGGAAGGCATTATATGATTTTTTTAAATCGGCCAAAAACCGACGCGACGAATTATTGGCTCTGGCGGAACCGGCTACTCTTAATACTTGAAGACATTATTGATTTAAGGAAAAAAGTTTTCTCCTCAAGAATTTTCAACTTTCCGGAGACAGAGTATATTTTTTGAAAAAATTGTGCTATAATAAAATTCAAGCGCAAATGAGGAGGTGTAGAAATATTGGTAACAGGTTTGATGATTCTTGACGCTGTACTTGCTATAGCGCTTATTGCCGTAGTTGTGCTCCAATCAGGAAAAAGCGCCGGACTTTCCGGGTCAATTGCCGGTGGAGCGGAAACCTTTTTTGGTGGAAAACAAAAAGGGCTTGACAAAATTTTAGAAAAATTAACCATCGTTATCGGATTGCTGTTTGGGCTAGTTACTATGGCTCTTTCAAAATTAACGTAATAATTTTAGAGATAAGAGGAGGAAAATTTACAAAATGGATTCATTGGTTTACATCGCGCCTGTAGTCGCACTCATTGCACTGGCCTTCGCGGGCTATTTCATGAGCAGCGTGCTGAAAGAAAGTCCGGGCAACCAAAAGATGCAGGATATTTCTCAAGCCATTTTTGAAGGCGCTATGGCTTTCCTTAACAGACAGTATAAAACGCTAATCCCATTTACCGTAGTTATTTTCTTGATTTTATTTTTTATTGACGGCTACAAACTGGCGGTATCTTTTTTGGTAGGCGCAATCAGTTCGGCTATTGCCGGCTATGTGGGAATGACTTCCACTACCAAATCCAACGCACGTACTACAGAAGCCGCCAAACATAGCCTGAATAAAGCCCTGAACGTATCTTTCCGTGCCGGAGCTGTAATGGGCATGGCTGTCGTTGGTCTTGGACTTTTAGGAGTATCTGTATTGTACATAATTTTTGAAGACCCTGTAGTTATTAACAGCTTTGCTTTTGGAGCCAGCGCCATCGCTTTTTTTGCCCGTGTCGGCGGAGGTATATTTACTAAAGCTGCGGACGTGGGAGCGGACTTAGTCGGCAAAGTGGAAGCCGGTATCCCGGAGGACGACCCCCGCAATCCGGCTGTAATTGCCGATAATGTCGGCGATAACGTCGGAGACACCGCCGGTATGGGAGCCGACCTCTTCGAATCTTATGCGGCTACGGCTATTGCCGCTATGCTTATTGGCAACACTTTGTACGGTGTAAACGGCGTTATTTTTCCGTTATTGATTGGGGCTGTCGGGATAATTGCCGCTATTATCAGCACCTTTCTGGTGCGTACCACCGAAGACGGCAACCCTCAGGATGCTTTAAACAGAGGTCTATGGGGTACTAATATTATTACCGCTGTGGCCACTTATTTTTTAGGCTCTATGATTTTCGGCGACAAAGCCCTGGGAATTACTATTGCCGTTGTCTGCGGACTGGCGGTTAATATTTTGGTCGGGGCCATTACCGAGTATTACACTTCCAACGAAAAACCCCCCACCAAGGCTATTGCCGACGCTTCCCAAACAGGTCCGGCCACCAATATTATTTCCGGTGTAGCTCTCGGACTTCGCAGCACCTTTTTACCGATGTTTGTTTTCGCTGTAGCAATTTGGATTTCTTATAGCAGCGCGGACATTTACGGTATCGCTATGGCCGCTATGGGTATGCTCTGTACGGCAGGCATGGTTGTGGCAATCGACTCTTTCGGCCCTGTCGCCGACAATGCCGGAGGCATCGCCGAAATGGCCGAGTTAGGGCCGGAAATCCGTAAAACCACCGATAAACTTGATTCTGTCGGCAATACTACTGCCGCCATCGCCAAAGGATTTGCCATCGGTTCCGCTGCTCTGACTGCTTTGGCTCTTTTTACCGCTTTCGGCGAAGAAATTGCCAAAAACCCGAATTTGGCCGGTCTCTTAGTTAACGGACACTTGGTAATCAACCTTACTGAACCTGGCGTTATTATCGGCATCTTTTTAGGAGCCACTTTGCCTTTCTTCGTCTGCGCCCTTACCATGGAAGCCGTTGGTAAAGCAGCTTTTGAGATGATTGAAGAAGTCCGCCGTCAATTCAGGGAAATTCCTGGCATTATGGAAGGCACAGGCCGTCCCGATTATGCCAGTTGCGTAGATATCAGCACCAAAGCCGCCATTAGAGAAATGATGTTCCCAGGCCTGTGCGCGGTAGGTTCTCCTATTTTGGTAGGATTTTTGCTTGGAGCGAAAGCTTTGGCCGGATTTTTAGCCGGTGCTACTGCGGCAGGCGTTCTGTTGGCTCTCTTCATGTCTAACGCCGGAGGAGCTTGGGACAACGCTAAAAAATATATAGAAACAGGTAAATATGGCGGCAAAGGAACTCCCAGTCACGCCGCCGCCGTTATCGGTGACACTGTGGGCGACCCTTTTAAAGACACTTCAGGCCCGGCAATGAATCCGCTTATCAAAGTTGCCGGCACTATTTCACTCATTATTGCCCCGCTTTTGTTCTTTTAATATGACTGATTAAAAGAGCCGGTCAAATGATTTTTTAAATCATTTGACCGGCTCTTTTGCGTTTGCCTTGATATTAAACCTCTTTAAAACTCCAAGCAATGCCTTTGAGCAACTTGAATTTTTTAACGGTTTATAGTGGTTTTATAAACCTGTTTTCCATCTATAATTTCAATTATAACTACACCTCGGACGGCATCGTGATTTTCGTCCAAACTCATATCACCGCTTACGCTTTTAAAGTTTTTAGTCGCAGCTAAAGCATCTCGTATTTTATCTGGTTCAACACTGTTAGCCCGTTTAATAGCATCAGCCAGCAAATTAGCGGCATCATAGCCCATAGCGGCCATTGAGTCAGGAGTTTGTCCATATTCTTTTTGGTAGGCTTCGGCAAAAGCTTTAGAAGCCGGGGTTGCATCGTCCACCGAATAAAAATTGGTGAAATAAGTATTGTTGAGAGCTTGCGCTCCGCCAATTTCGAGAAGCCTTGGTGAATCCCAGGCGTCTCCGCCCAAAATGGGAATATTAATACCCAGTTCTCGGGCTTGCTTGATAATTTTGCCGACATCCTCATAATATCCGGGAATATATATTAGCTCGGGATTTTGGGCTTTTATTTTGGTCAGGACAGCTTTATAATCCTGGTCTTTTTGCAGATACGCTTCCTCATTAAGCACCTGTCCGCCTTTTTGGGTAAATACGTCTTTAAATACCTGGGCTAATCCTTTGCTGTAGTCGCTGGAATTATCAATCATAATTGAGACCGTTTTGGCCTTAAGTCCGGTCAAGGCAAACTCGGCGGCTATAGTGCCTTGGAAGGAATCAATAAAACAAGCCCGGAACGTATAATCCTTTACCTTGCCTGTCCGTTCGTCGAACGTTACTTTAGGATTAACCGTAGCCGCCGCTACAAAGGGAATTTTATTGGCTTCAGCCACGGCTGAACCGGCAATTCCACAGGAACTAACTGTAAAACCGGTTACGGCCATTACTTTGTCCTGAGTAATGACTTTGGTCATAGCATTGGTAGATTCGGACGGCTCGCCTTTGTTATCAACAGTTATTAATTCAATTTGTTTTCCCAAAATGCCTCCGGCAGCATTAATTTCTTTAAAAGCCAGTTTGGCTCCCGCAGCCGCCGAAGTGCCGTAAGAAGCGGTATTTCCGGTTAATTCGTACACCATGCCGATTTTTAGAGCGGAGTCTTTAGCGCCGCCTCCGCAACCTGCGACTATTATGGCAATAATCAAAACAGGCAACAGTATTAAATACTTAAACTTAAAAAACCTTTTAGTCACTTCAATCCTCCTAAATACAATAAATTATTTTAAAATTATTGTATTAGACATAACTGGTTAATTTACCTGCTTGATTTAAAACCTTGGAGGGAGAAAACTTTTAAAAAAGTTTTCTCCCTCCAAACCTCCCTCTTTCAAAACTTTTAAATAGTTTGGGAATGCTCAAGTCGAAATTTTTTGCTTAGAATATTCTTTAGGTTACTAAATTTTTTGAAGGAGGAGTTTATTTTTTAAACGGAAAGCGTACGGACGTTGTTATTCATTTGGTATTCCATTAACTCTTTATACTGTCTGCCTATATTTGACTTAGGTTTGCCGAACACCCTGCTAGGTGAATCGCATTCCACGATACGGCCGCTGTCCATTAAGACAATTCTATCGGCCACATGAAGGGCGAAAGCAATTTCATGAGTAACAACCAACATGGTGGCGGCCCGGTATTTAGCTAGATCCTCCATTACCACCAAAACTTCCCGCACCAGCATAGGGTCAAGCGAAGCCGTAGGTTCGTCCCAAAGCATCAGCTCAGGCTCGTAAGCCAGCGCCCTGGCTATACCTACCCGTTGTTGCTGGCCGCCTGACATTTCGGAAGGACGCTGATTTTCAAATTTTTCTAAACCGACCTTCCTTAAAGCGTCCAAAGCTTTAACGTAAGCCTCTTCACGTTCCAGATTACCGCCCAATACCAGCCCCATCATGACATTTTCCACAGCGGTAAGCCGTTCTATGAGGTTAAACTGCTGGAAGACGAAACCAATTCTTTTGCGGAGACGGCTGAGTTCTTCTTTATCTAAAGAAGTTACTTCCTGTCCATCAAATATTATCGAACCGCTGTCAGGTTCGACCAGCCGGTTGATTGTCCGAATAGTAGTAGACTTGCCACACCCCGAAGGTCCCATGATTACCACCGTTTCTCCGGCATCTACCTTCAGGCTGAGATTGTCTACCGCCAATATATCTCCGTAACTTTTACAAAGTTCCGTAATTTTAAGCATCATTTTTTCACCTCGCTTTTTGTATTTAAAAGTTTTCTCCCTCCAAACCACCATCTTTCAAAACTTTTCAGTAGATTAAAGATTCTAAGACGATATTTTCTTCCTAGAATTTTTCAAAAACTATTAAAATTTTTTGAAAGGGGAGTTTGAGGGGAAAGCTTTTTTATAAAAAAGTTTTCCCCTCATATTTTTTACTTAAACTTAACTTTCCGGCTGTTCAATTTTTGCATAAGCCCCGGGCGGCCATTTGGAATAACAATTTCCCGGATGATTTCATCGGCAGAAAGACCCAGAGCCTCGCCTGCCATTACTTCAGAGGCAGATACCGGACTGATTTTTTCAGCATAACAAGACACAACCAGACCCAGTAAAGCCCCCAAAAGAGGAACGCCAATCCATGGGAGATAGGGAAGTCCGGCTCCTGATAGAATAAACATACCTGTCAGCAGAATAGCCCCTACCAACATCCCATAACACTTCTCACCGGCGCTGAATCCTCCGAACAACCAGCCTGATAACTTCCATGTTTTCTTTTTAAAATCAGCAAACTCGGCGTTTTTATTTTTAATTAATTTTTCCCGCCTGATAAAAGTTATAACAGCCGTATGGTCAAGACCCAATAAAAGCAAAGTAACGATAATAGCTGTCATAGCAGCCAGAATACTTTTTAGTTCTCGCAACATTTGCTGCACTTCGCTCCTGGTATTTGGCTCGATAACTCCCATCGCGTTGGAATACACCGTAAAATTATTATGACCAATTTCACTTGCGATAACCGGAGTCAAAGCTTCGGCGCTTACCTGACTGGTAACCAGTATCTGAAGTCTGGCTCCTGAAATAAATTTTCCGTCAATAACCTTGTCCAAAATATCTATAGAATGGTTAATGTCCTCGTCTTTTAAATCAGGAACTACTTTTGACAAATATTCAAGCTCTACAGCAATAAGAGGTATATTCATATCTTCTACAGCGTTCAGCCGTTTGTTTACATTCGTCAAAGCGTCTTTAGCCCTGTCAACGTCAAATTGACGCAAAGTATTTAGACTATTCCTGCCGTTTACCACAATAGTATCAATAGTGTTCTTGGCTTGTTTAGCAGTGGCTTTCGTATTATTCAATTTATTTAAGCCATTTTTTACGTTATCAATATTCTGTCTGGTAACGGCTAATGAGTCTATAGTGCCGCCTACATCGGCGTTTACCAGTTTAAATAATTCTAAAGTATTGATAATTCCTCCCAAAGTTTTCTCAGAAGAACTTAACTGATACTGCAAACCGGTGGTATTTAAACTGGAAAGCCCGCTGGTTGCCGTGGTAATGATATTTCCGGCAGAGTTAAGTCCGTCTAATATCTTTTCAAAGGACAGAAGGCTATTATCATAATTATCAAGCGCCTCCAGGGCAATATCACCCATATCTTTAGCAGTTTCCACAAATACCGGAATTTGCCCGGCTGCTTGACCTGCCCTCTCCAGAGCCCCGCCAAGTTCTTGTCTGGGATTTTTATAAGTTACGCTCACTACGTTTGCAGTAATAACGTCTTTTTCAACTCTATAACCTTTTTGAACCGTACCGTCCGGTCCTTGAAGCCAGGATGCGTCTCCTTGGTAAATGCGGCCCTTGACCGAACCATTTTTCAACACGGACTCTACTTCCACAATTACATTGCCTTTTTGCGGTTGACCTCCAGGTGTTAAATCATCCGAATTTTGTCCCTGAAAGGCTATCTTATCGCCTTTAGTGAATACTTCACCAGGGTTCGGTTCTATATTCACCTGAGTACGGTATGACGAAAGAAATTTTTTCAACTCGGCCATAGTGCTTACCATATAGGCCATGTCATCATTTTTTCGTCAGTTGAAACGCTTTTGACATAAGCCAGTTTCATATTTTTCTATGGCTCCGGCAACGTCCACGCCCAATTTAATATGGTTTAGCGGCTCGCTGCCCATTGGAAAACTGACTTCAACAATTTGATAATCGTTTAACAGCGTTTTAATTTTTGAACTTACCGGGCCTGTCTGTTCAAGTGAGGTCAACATAACACTGATTGAACCGCCATCGCGAAAAGCAAATTTCACGCCGTTCATTTCTTCAATTTTTTCTTTCACCATCTTTTTTGCGCCGTCAGGCACACCCCGTACCAAAAGGCGCGGTTCGCTAATTACGCCTGTCCCGGCTCCGCCGGGAATACTACCAAAAATTTTCCCTAAATTCTCATAAACTTCCTTAGTTTTATATTCATCCGGCAGCGCAATAAAAAACGAACTTTTGCCGGTAATAGTCGAACCTTCTTTTAACTTAGCGCCTGGTAAGGTGTCAGCAATAATTTTTTGAATTTGAATCAGAGAATCTTCGCGCATTTCTTCCCGCGTTTGGATAACCAGGTCATGTTCACCATAATCCCCAACCAAGTTGGATACCGTCTTAGAAAAATAGTTATTGGTAGTCCCCGAAACTACACCGGCTAAACCTGAGCCTAGCAAAATACTTATCAGTAGCAAAACTAAAACATCACGTTTAAATGAATTTGATTTTTTAATGTCCTGTTTATTTTTAATCATTTTACTCATTCACCTCATTTCCGCTCTACATTATATCACGTATATCATTTTTTTGTCTATAGTATATCATTTACACCTACTAACATATACGTTATTTTATTGCTTCATTATAATATATAAAATTTAAAAAAATTATAAAGTTTTTAAAAAAATATACGATATAATCTATAAGGAGAGGGTATGTCTGGAAACTAGGTAGTGTTTACATGAGTTGAAATGCTTAGATTTTGATCGGATTTTTTGCCAGACGAGGCAAAATTTAGCAGGATTAGTGGGTCTATGTCAAGAATTTTTAACGAAGTATGGCTAAAAATCCGCCAAAAGATGAGCGTTTCAATCTCGTGTAGACACTACCTAGAACGCTGATCGAAACGCGTGATTTTTAAGCCAGACGCGGCAAATTAATTATGAAAAGAATGGAATCAAAAGCAAGTTGGGAGAAAAACGGAGGGAGGATTGAGTTTAAGGAAACGTTCGTGTCTCACAACATAATCTGGATGGAGGAACACCTGAGCAAATGACCAGCCTTGTCATGTTTTGGCTAATAAACAGAAGTTTCACTATTGATGATAAGACCTCAAACGAATTATAGTACGAAACTACTTCTCTCTAGATTAATGTTTGTATGTTTGCTTGAATGCGAACAAAGCCTTAAATTTGTCAATTGGAAATAATTATCTCAAAATTTATTGCAGCGCACCTCATTTTTTTGTCTTGACAAATTATCATTTTTAACCACAGCAGATAGTCTATCATATTTCTAAACAGATGATCAAATTTATAAATTATTTATGCTGCCAAGGTCAGCATGGTTAAATAGGTTAAAGAGGTGAAAATTGTGACAAGTATTAAAACCAAACTCGCAATAGGGCTTACACTATTTCTAATAATTGCGTTTGGGATACTGGCTGGGCTTAACTACTGGGAAACCAAAACTATCCTGATTGGCCAGATAGAAAAAGAATTGAGTTTATCTGCCGAAAGCTACAGCAAGGATATTTCTGGCTGGTTGAGTATTGTTACGACTGAAATGGCGGCTTCGGCACGCTCCCCGGTGTTTTTGACCGAAAATAAGGCTCTTATCAAGGCGTTTGTAGACCAGGAAATGAGCCGCAACAAACTTTTTGAAAATTTCCTTTTGTTTAAACCTAACGGCGATTATCAGGCCTATGCCTTGAAGCAGGAAACCGGAAACTTGGCGCAGCGCGAATACTTTAAACAGGCGATAAATGGCAACATTTATATTTCCAACCCAATCACTTCGGTAGGAACAGGCAAACCGGTGTCTATGGTAGGTATTCCGGTTAAGTCAGGCGGCCAAACTATCGGAGCTATCGCTATTCCGATTAATGTGGACGACATCCAAAATACCGTTTTAAATATAAAACTAGCTAAAACCGGCTACGGATTTGCGGTGGCGAACGATGGAACGATAATTGTGCATCCTGACAAAGAACTGGTCGGCAAATCAAATTTGTTTACTGATTTCCCATTTTTAAAGGATGCACATGACAAAGCCTTGACAGGAGAAAAAAATATTTATACCTATATTTACAATGGCGAGGAACGCTATATCACCTTTGAGCCGATTAAGGGGACAACCTGGTTACTGGCGATAACGGTGCCGGTAAGTGAAGTAACTTCTATTCTAAACTCCTATGCTGCTACGTCTGGTATTACAGTAGTTGTTGTACTTGTTATTATGCTTGTGTTGGCGGTTATTTGCATTTTTCTGTTTACAAATCAGATTGTCAAACCACTGCAGGTTCTGGGTGAAGTAGCCGAACGGATTTCCAAGGGCGATCTCAGCGTGAACAGGGTTAATATTACTTCCAATGATGAATTAGGCCGTTTGGCCAGGATTTTTGAAACTATGATGGACAATCTCAGGAAATTGATTCGAAGCATCGGAGATTCTTCAGAACTGTTAAATTCATCTTCCGAAGAACTCATGGCCACGGCTCGGCAGTCTACCGAAATTTCCACCCATGTGGCATCTTCGATTGCCAATACGGCTAAAGAATCCGAAGTTCAGGTCAAAATTGTGGGTAATGCTTTAGATTTGGTGAGAAAAATTGAAACCGGAGCCCGCGAAAGAGCCCGGGAGTTATCTAATACGGTGGATATTTCCCAAAAAGCGGTCAGCGCGGCAACCGATGGAAACCAAGCCGTCGATACGGCAGTCAACCAAATGAACAGTATCAGGCATACTGTCGATAATTCGGCTCAGGTAGTCACCGAGCTTGGTGAGCGTTCCAAGGAAATCGGGCAAATTATCGAGACCATATCCAACATTGCCGGGCAAACGAATCTTTTGGCGCTCAACGCAGCAATTGAAGCCGCCAGGGCAGGGGAACAAGGCCGGGGGTTTGCTGTGGTGGCCGACGAAGTCCGTAAACTGGCCGAACAGTCCCAGGAAGCCGCTAAACAAATTTCAATGCTTATCGGGCACATCCAGGCCAAGACCACTGAAGCCGTCAAAGCCATGGACAGCGGCACTCAGGAAGTACGGCGCGGAACTGAAGTTGTTGACAGAGCCGGTCAGGCGTTTAAGTATATTGACACGTATGTAAAAGAAGTTGCCAATATTACCCAAAAAGCTGCTGTTGGGCTTAACCAACTGGTTGACGACAATAACGCGGTGCTCGAAGCTATGCAAAGGGCCGGAGAGATTAGCAGCACTATTTCCACTTTGGCTCAAACTATTTCCACAGCTACTGAAGAACAGTCGGTTTCAATGGGAGATATCGCCACAGCCAGCCAACACTTGACTCAGCTTGCCGACCAACTTCAAACGGAAATTGCCCAGTTTAAAGTTTAAAAAAACATTTCTAAACATACATTTACATTATTCAAATAGACATCTTGCCTAACTCAGATGATATTAGATGGGTTAGGCAAGATGTCTATTATTCAACTACTGGAATCAAAGCAAATAAACCATTTAGCGTTAATATTTTACAATTTTAAAAAAATATAAAGTTTTTTAAAAAAATATACGATACAATTTATAGCGCTAGAAACAAATGTAATTACCTGCCGTTGATAAATACATTTGTTTTCAGTAACTAACCGGAAAGATAGGTTATGTCCGTTATGCCCGCAAAATAAACAGGGAGGTTAATAAAAACATGGATGTTAATTCAATCGGTGGTCATAATCAATATGCCGCTATAACAAAAAGGGCTGGAAAATCAGTAAACTTTCAAAATAGCCGTTATAAAGAGCCTGCCAATCAAAAAAGCCCTAGCGAAACAGGCGCAATAGCGCAAATTAGCGACGAAGCAAAAAAATTGTATTCTGAAAGCAATTTTTTTCTCCAAGAATACAATGAAGGTAGCCCGCTAAAATTTAGTGAAGATTTTTCGAATATTTTAAAAATGAGCCGTGAAGAACGGGCAACGGCTTTAGACAGTATGCTTCAGTCCCAGGAAAAACCATCACTAGACCCTTTTATCCAGTATATTTTCCGGAAGGTTCTTTGGGAAGTTTTCTTACTGAAAAATTAGCAGGAAAAGTCGATAATCCTTCATATGCGGCCAGGGAACTTCGCGATATGATTTACGGCGGCCTGACAGCTAATCCGGACGCTACTTTGGAAGAACAGGCCATAACCAGGGAAGCCGGTTTAAAATTGGCGGAGTATATTTCGCAAAATTATTTTGACGACACTGAGGAAGGCGAAGCATTTTTAGATGAAGTTAAAATGTTTGCCGAAAAGAATATTATGGCTAAAAAAGGCTATATCGTTTTTGAAAATTCGGATATGCAGCCTTTAAAACCATATAATACCTTATCAAATGCTCCTGCTGATTATGTTAGCGGCACTTTAAACGCCTATGCTAAAAAATATTACGGAATTAATGATACTGCGGAACTTTTAAAAAATATTAACTCTGTTATGAACGCCTATATGAACGATGCGAAAAATAACCCGCAAAAAATAAAGGCTTTGAACGATGAAATAGTCAAAAATTTTGAGGAAAACGAAAGAAAAGTCCAAGATATTGTAGATAAAACTAAAACCTATTTTAACGATATTAATTTTGGTACAAACTTTATGAATGAGCTAAGTTCTATTCTTGATAATTTGAACCAACCTAATACAGCAAAATCAGTTAGTAATATTCTAAAATTATTCCATTAAAAGAAAAAAAAACTAAGACATTCTTTGGGTTAACCAGAGAACGCCTTAGTTTTTTTACGGTAATTTAAAAATTTCCTATTTATTCTCATTTTTATCAGCCTTAGGCGGTAAGGTTTTCCATCTATTATGCAACCAAAACCACTCCTCCGGGTGATTCCTGATATGATTTTCGACAATACCGGTCAACTTGGCGGTAGTAGCCAGAACATCGCCGTCCCGATTATCGGTTTTAGTTACTTCCACTTGAGGATGAATAATTGCGGTGTGAGTGCCGTCGCCATTATAAGTTATAAATGCAGGTACAATCGGTGAAGAATTCAGCCGGGACAAAGCCGCCGCGCCGGAAGCGGTTGAAGCCAATTGCCCGAAAACTCAACGAATACTCCATTTTTTCCACTGTCTTGGTCGATTAAAAGACCGATAATCCAGCCATCGGAAAGCATCCTTACCATTTCCCTGACCCCGCTGCGATAGGTAACATGCATCCCAGCCAGAGTACGGTATTCGTTAATAAACGTGTCCATAGCGTTATTACTTTGACGCTGAACAACAGCCACCAAAGGAAAACCATGCATAGCTAAAGCCCCACCTAGAATTTCCCAATTTCCGGTGTGCGCGGTGGGAATAATAGCACCCCGTCCGTAAGACAAGGCTTTTTCCAAATGTTCTTTCCCTTTTAAGGTAACATAATTATCAATATTATCTTTATTTATTTTTCGGCAGATATAATACTTCCATAAACATTGGCCCAAACCGTACGGAACTTTCTTTAGTTATAGCTTTGGCTTTTTTTTCATCTACCGCTAAACTTCTCATAATATTATTTACAGCCATCCGCCGCCTTTTGGCAGGCACAAAAGGCCAAGCCAGGTAACCCAAAAATTCTCCCAACCGCCTCCAACACCTGGGCGGCAGATAACATACCAATTTACTAATAAGCACAACTATTCTGTACAACATAAGAATCCCCTCACTATCTCTAAGAAAGACCTTGGAGGGAGAAAACTTTTAAAAAAGTTTTCTCCCTCCAAACCACCCTCTTTCAAAACTTTTCAGTAGTTTGGAGATTCTAAGGCAAAATTTTTTCACCAAAAAATTTCCCAAAACTATTAAAATTTTTGAAAGGGGAGTTTGAGGGGGAAACTTTTTTTAAAAGTTTCCCCTCAAGAATTTTTAACTAACTGGTAAAACTTACTCCCCAATAACCGTGATGTTTTCTCATTCCGGCATCAATCCTAAGTCCGGGAGAAACAGTCATCCTGACGCCATAATTCAATTGATTTCCGTCCCACTCGGCAATCAGGCTGGTAACTCCAATACTGGTGAAAGTTACAGGTTTTATGGTTTTTTCGATAGCCGCAAAAGCCCCTCCATACCTGCCGCTGCCCATTCCGACATGAATACGGGTTCCCCAAATCAACCCTTTACTGGCCGATACATAGTAAGAACGGTTTTCCGTATTGGCAACATCCTCAATACCGACAGCTATTCCGGGAGTTAAAACAGTTTCTTCTGTTAAGGCATATTTAGCGTTAAAAAAATTATGATTTGACAGGTTAGCTTTACTGTTATATCGCTGTCCCGTCACGCCTACTTCCAGTCTGGGAACCAAGTTCATATTAAATGAAGCAATATGGCCATTTTTTAAGCTATAAAATCCGAGTGAAAACTGTTCCGGTCTTAAAACATCGGCTGTCGGCATATTGATTAATCCTGTTGAACCATTGACCGAGGGCGCGGCATCCACCGACTTAGAGGCCCCAATCAACATGACGAGCACGATTATAAGAAGCAGAGTCTTTTTCACTACCAGGCTCCTCTCAGGCTTCTGATAAGCATTTAGTATACATAAATATATTTATTCGTCATCCTTATTCGAATTCCTGCTGGATTCCTGTTTCTCCAATCTTCGTTCTAATTCCCTAATCTTTTTTATGAGTTCAGGCAGTTTACCGATAGCCGCCTGAGAGCGCAGCCATTCCTGGTGAGCCCTGGCTGGATAACCGGAATAAAAAACTCCGGATTTTATATCCCCAGTAAGTCCGGCTCTGGCGGCAAAAATGCAATTGTCACCAATCGTTATATGACCGACAGTACCGCATTGTCCGGCAAAAGTTACGTTATTGCCAATTTTAACACTGCCGGAAATACCTGTTTGTGCCACTAGAAAACAATTTTCCCCTACAACCACATTATGAGCTATATGTACCAGATTATCAATTTTGCTCCCTTTCTTTATCACCGTGCTACCTGTCGTAGCCCTGTCGACAGCTGTAAGAGAGCCGATTTCCACATCATCTTCAATTATTACGTTACCTATCTGGGGGACTTTGTGGTGTACGCCCTTGTCGGTTACAAAACCAAACCCATCGCTTCCTATAATAGCTCCGCTATTTATTATCACTCTATCGCCAATTAAGCAATTTTCCCGAATAACTACTTGAGGATAAATAAGCGTATCCCCACCAATCCGGCTGCCTGCGCCAATATAACATTGAGGATAAATAACAGTATTGTCTTTTATCTCTACATTATCTTCAATAACCGCATAGGCCATAATACTAACATTGGCTCCTAATCTAACATTTTCACCAATAACGGCCTTGGCATGGACACCTCGTTTTACCACTGGCCTTGGAGTATATAAGTTAAGCAAAGTAGTAAAGGCTATCCGGGGATTTGCTACTCGGATAGCCGGCTTGGGGAACTCATATACTGCCTCCGGCACAATAACTGCGGCGGCTCTGGATTTAGCAGCCTTATCAAGGTGTGGCGGAACGGCAAAAGTTATGTCAAAAGAGCCTGCGTCGGCAATATTGGTAACTCCGGTTATTTCTATATCGCTGTCTGAACCTCTTTCATCAATGATTATTCCATTAATCAAAGAGGCAATCTCTTTTAACGTCTTCTTCACACAAGTCTTCTCCTTTTTTAAGAGGGTTATCAGACTATCTATTCATCATTGCATTTTCTTTAAGACATCTTCAGTCACATCAATACCACCGTGAGCCACGGTATTCTTAAATAGGATTACGCCTATTTTACGTTCTTTTCCCACTTCTTCAACCGCAGTTTTGATAGCTTGTTCAATTTGAGCTTCCATGTCTTGTCTAATTTTTAAAAATTCACTATAAGCGGTTTCTTGGCGAGCCTGAAACTCTTCCTGGCTAATATTTGATTTTTCTTTTTCCAGGTTGTCGCTCAACTCTTTGCCTTTAGCGCTGAGTTCTTCTTGAAATTGTTTTACTTTTTGGCTTTCAGACATTACCTTGTTAATATCAAGAACTCCTACGGTTTCACTGGCCTTGCTGCATCCTGCCAAAAGAAGCGCCAGGACGGCTACCGTTATTACAATTAGAAGAATTTTTATATTCTTCCGATCTGTAAATATTCCTGCTACCGTTTTCATCTTCGCCCTCCAATCAATTCTAAATAACTTTTTGAAATATCTTTTGCTAATAGTATGCGTTAGCAATCTATTTCTTAAACTCGGCAATTACCAAATCTGTAATGTCAACAGCATTAATATTGGTTTGATGCCCGCTGACAACAGTATCCAGTCCCTGTTTAATCGCAACCTCAATTATCTTGTACCTGACATCCTGGGAAATAGCTTCGTATAAAGCATCGGCTTCCCTTCGTTTGTTCAGTACTTGTTCTTCCAATTTTTTGAGTTCTTCGGCCTCAGGAGAGTTTTCTCCGGCCAACCCGGAAAACATTCCTTTAGATAGAACCTGGTTAGATGTCATTTTATCACCTAACTCAGCGTTAAGTTTAGTTGCGTACTCGTCCATTTCTTTGTTGATTTTTTCCACTTCAGGAGCCATTTGTTCATCCATTTTGAGGGATAACTCAGAATTCTTCTGCATCAGTTTTTCAGCTTGCTCTTGTTTTAACTTTCCCATTTTTTCCTGAATGCTTTTTGCTTGAGCTTCGTCCAATTGGAGCACACTCAATTTGAGGTACAAGTCAAATAACTCCGGCTGGTATTCTTCCTCCAGTTTTTTGGCATATTCTTCAAACTCAATATCCAACGCATTTTTTATTATTTCTGCCTTACCAGCCGCTTCTCCCTGAAGTTCATCATATTTGGCCTTCATTTTGGCGTTAAATTCCTGCTCGAATATTGTTCCAATTCCCTGATTCATACTCTGAAAATTTTCAGACGCGGCAATTTCAAATTTCCGTCCACTGTCTTCAAGGTCTTGTAAAATAGTCGTTTGCTGTTGTTTGATTTTTAACCACTGGGGATAATTAGGGTGAGATTCTATAACCTTTTCTATATTTATAACACCCAGCCGAGAAGCAGGCTCCGGTACGGCAGCCTCGTTCGTAACTTTGGGAGGTTGGGGTTTCAGAGCATAAAAAGCCCCCCCCGCAATCAGAACAAGTATCACTGCCAATACTACCCAATATTTTGGAGTGCTTTTTAGCAAACCAAATCACCCTTTCTAGTCAGGGCGTTTTTATACGCCCCAGGAAAATAGAGCCGAGCTCAGACACTCCGGCTCGGCTCTTAATATTATGCATAAATTTTTTTTGAAATATTTTTCAATTTACTTTTTCAGTTGCTTGAGTACATCGTCTGTCAAATCTACTCCACCATAATGAACGCTGCGGCTGTCAAAAACTACTTCAATCTTTTTAGCTTCGGCTACGGCTTTTATAGCGGCGTTAACTTGGTCAAAAAGCGGAACCCTCAGTTCTTGTTCTTTTAATGCCAAACGTTCGGTTACTTGATTGTAATACTCAGCTTTTTGTTGGTCATTCATGTTTTTAGATTTTTCTTCAAAATCTTTTCTGGCTTGGTCAACTTCGGTATTCATGCGTCTGTCAACTTCCGCAGCACCAGGATGTTCGGTAATTAAGCGGGCATAGTTAACCTTACCAATATTAGAGGAAGGCGCAGCATAACTGCCGGTATTTTGAGACAGAACAATTCCTACAATTCCCAAAATGAAAAAACCCACTACAGCCACAGCTACAATTTTTGCGTTTTTCTTGTTTTTAAACACTAATAACCCTTCTTTCAAAAATTTATTTTTAGTAAAATTTTCTTACTGCTAAACATTATAGCAGGGAACTAACAGTTGTTCAAGCATTTATTTCTTCTATTTTAAGTTAATTAAGGCAATTTTTTTTACAAGCGCCCTATCAGCCTCAGCCAATTTTCATTGCTACCGAATATATACTCGACACTCAACATCTCATGCACTTTATATCTAATGCCGAATTCATTATATTTTTCGGACAGAGTCCTCTCAACGCGCAGCGAAATTCTGGGATTGATTTCTTGATTTAATCTAATCTTATAATAGTTTTCCGATAAACTATATCTAACGTCAAGCACACTTGTCGGGGTAATCGCCATTGCCAGACCCGGCTCAAAAATGAGCTCTGACTGTACTTGGAATAAAGGTGGTTTCGAGAAACAGTTCTTTAGTATTTTTGGCTCCAAACATTCGTCCCAGGTGGATTTTAGCCGAAGTATTCTCGTTATTGCCTTCATCATGCCGGATATCCAGATATCCTTCAATATTTATTTTGTATTTTACAGTTTCGACTCCGATTCTAATTTCGGATATAACTCCCGGAGCCAAATACGGCTCAACATTAAGCCCGTATTTTTTAGCCAAATAATAATTTTCAGCACCGCTTTTTAAATTTTTGGCAAAATAGTTTTGGTGACGATCCACGAAACCTACCGGTAATCCCCTTATTTCTCCGGCCAATTCCTCCATACCGGCTTTGAGACCGGATAACAGAATATTTGGAATGGTATGGGATTTTATAACCACATTAGTATCCTGAATAATAGGGCTGTTAGGAGTCAAGGTTATTTTAAACACCGTTTTCTGACCTGCTGTAATGTCAAAAGCAGGTCTAAATTCCGGGAGCCTGTCGGCAAAATATTCCCTTAGGCCGTTCTTGGTAATTACCCCGGCCCAATCTACAGCTTCCACCGGCAAGCCTATTAATATTTCGTTTACCAGACTTTCTACATCCCCTATATCGCCTTCGATAAGCTTGGTTATTTCGGGCGGCAAAGTCCCAAAATCTATTTCCACCGCCACATTGTCTACCACATCATTCCAGGGCGTTATTGCAACGTCAATATGAGCTGTCGCCAGCAGAGTAATTTCCACCCGGGAAACAGAATAACCCACTAAAACCTTGTCAAAAATTTCTTTAATCAAACGCTCGTAAGAATCTTTATTTTGGGCAACTTCGGCGAATGAACGCCCCAGAAGTATCTGTTCTCCTACAGTTTTAATGCTGGAAATCATTCTTTGGGCGGCGCGGGGAGGTGCATTAGTTTTTAAACTGACGGTAACTTCGTCGATTGTTTGGGGTATGGCCTGAGCCTTTACCGTATGGTTCTGAGTAGTCGGTATATTGATAAAAGAGAAGGTCAGCAGCAAAATAAAAATATGGATAATCTTTAATTTACTATTAATGCTAACTTGCCTCCCTCCTTAAAGCGCCATACGGCAAGAGTCAGACCTGTTTATTGGCCTGACTCTTCCTTTTAATACAATCACATAATACAATCACAGCTTGTCCAATTTTAGAATTGACCGCCAAAACTAAAGTGGGTTCTGACACCTTCGCTGCCTTTGGCAAAATCAATGCGGATAGGTCCTAAAGGAGTAGTCATCCGAACTCCAACTCCAACGCCTGCTTTTAAATCACCAAAGTCATATCTCTTATCCTGCCAAGCTTTACCGATATCAGTAAATACTACGCCTTCCACTTTGTTAACCAATGGAAAACGGTATTCAGCGGTGGCCGCAAACATCGTAGTACCTTTGAATTCATCGTCTTTATAACCACGCAAGGTATCGGTGCCACCAACGGCAAACCGCCCGGAATCAGGTATATTGCCGTGGGCGTATCCTGTAGTCATTCTGACTGCAAGCACTTGTTTTTCGCCGACTTTATAATACTTGCGGTTTTCGGCAACATACTTTTTAAAATTAAAGTCCCCTCCCAGACCGGCAAATTCTGCCGAAATGGAAGTCCTTGTTCCGGTGGACGGGTTGATATAATTGTCTCTGGTATCCAGGACTCTGGTTAAAATAACGCTTCTGGTAAGGCCGAAATTATCCTCTAAATACTGAGGGTTTTTAGAATAATCCTGATCTCCGCTTACATGTTCAATATAAATATCGTCGCGGTTTTTAAAAGTAAGATAATTAAAAATCTTTTCTCCCTGCGGACGTCCTAAAGTTACCTCAAACCCTTTTCGCTTTTTATCATATATTGACCTTGTGCCTCCGCCATCATAATAATCGCGGTATTCGTTAGTCATATTATAATAACTAAATCCCAGCGATGTCCGCTTGCTGTCAAGCCAAGGTTTGAAATAACTGAATTCATAGTTTTTATTGCTGGCTCCGCCCAACTCCCAGTGCAATTTTATTTTGTCTCCATTGCCACGGAAGTTGTTATCCCCTAATTCGATAATGCCTACGCCTCCGTCATTTGCGCTATATCCGCCGCCGATGGTAAATACGCCGGTTTTTTGTTCGACTACGTCTATTTCCATAACAACGGCATTAGGCTCTACTCCGGGGTTCAACTTCATATTTAGGTCTTCAAACAGGCCCAGATTATATACCTTTTGCATACTGGTCCGGGCTTCTTTGACATTAAAAGGCTGGCCGGGCTTGATGCGCATTTCTCTGGTTATTACTTTGGTTTTAGTCTTATCATTGCCTTTTACTACAATGTCTTCTAAAAAGCCTTCATTAACCGAAATCGACAATACTCCGCCAGAACGCATTGATACATCGGTTACTTTAGCTAGAATATAGCCTTGTTCTTGATAATATTCTCTGATGCTTTCGGTATTAGTATTAAGTGTTCTGGTATTAATTGTTTCTCCTGGGCTAAGAGTAATAAATTCCTTGAGTTTACTTTCAGAAACTTTATTTGCGCCGTGAATTTCAACATCGGTCAAGACCGGGTTTTCCATAGCAGTGTAAATTACTTTTACTCCTTCGGGGACCTCGGCAAAATTGACGACTATATCAAAAAAATAACCCAAATCATATATAGCCCTGATATCTTCATTTACCTGGTCAGCAGTCAATATATCTCCTGGTTTTAAACTGACCACCCCTAAAATTATGCTTTTATCCACCTGGTTGGAGCCTGTAATTTCAATGCCTGTAACCTGTTTGCCAAAATAATCGGCCGCCTGAACTGATAATCCGTTTGAGAAAATCAAACTTAAACTAAATATAACCGCAAGTATTATAATTTTGTAGCGTTTAAGCGGCTTCATTTACTACCTCCTCTTTATTTAGTTTTTGCTAGGGCGTTTGTTAAAATGTTTACCACACTCCCTATTCTGGGTTTCTTAGAGATTGTCCTGCTGACTTAATAAGTTTTTTCATCTCGTCTTTTGATACTGGAACTGTCTGCGCCGAAAAAGATGTTTCCGGTTTTAAAGCCGGTTTTTGTTCTGGAGCAGGGTTTGCCGGAGTATGAGTAGTGGAAGTTATCGAGGATTTCGTCAAGTCCGGGTTTTTTTAGGTATTACCGGTGCTTTCAGGCTGCTCAGATGAAAAATTATCCACATTTGAATTTATTGGCAAGGTTATAGTTTGTAGAGGTGAGTAAGGCGGATAAGATGAATTCAACAGCGAACTATTGTCGCCATGAAAATATTTTTCTTGCCTGATTTCCGGCTGACTTGAGGAGAAATTTCTTGATTTATCAAATATCATAAGCGGCCCGCTTGGCGCTAAATTATTCCCCAACCAATAACTTATCCCCAGACCGAAAGAAAATATTACCAGAGCCACAGTCACAGCCATTCCTTGTTTTAGCGCCGGATATTCAGAGGAAAGACGGCACACCCGGCTGGCTTTCTTAGCTTGTTCAAGTTCAGCCTGGGCTAAAAACAAATCCAGTTCGCCTCTTACATTACTTTCTTTGGCAAAAGACTGTTCCGCCTTAGTTAACCATTCTTTTGCCAAAATAAGATGCCTGTTCATAGGCTGTTTGAATTTTGCCATATCCACCACCTCTATTATAAACACAATTATATAGTCATGGGAAGAGGCCAGATTCTGGTCATCAACAAAAGACGAAATTCAGGCAGTTTTGACGTTCTTTTTGAGTTTAATGCTAGTTTTCTTTAAATATCAACTGTTTTTTTGCTTATTTTTTTAGTTATTGCCAATTACCCATTATCTTGACAACATACCCCGTAGCCGCCGGATACCTTGTTTTTGCAAACGATAAACATATGACAGGCTCATGTCCATTGTTGCCGCCAATTCTTTGGGGTGGCTTTCGTTAAGATATACTCCGTTTAAAACCATTTGTTCATTTTGCGGGAGGCGTTTCAAAGCATTTTTCAATTCTTTTTAATAAATAATTTTGTTCGGCTTTAAGAGTTACTTCGGCTGATTGGTCTTCCAAAAAATCAATGAAAGCGCCTGACTCTTCCAAATTGCTCCCCGATGGGACAGGGCTGTCAAGCATAACATATTCAAGCCCTTTTTCTTTTTTCAAATAGTCAATCATCCGCCCCCTGATGCGGTGAGTCGCAAACAAGCTAAACGCCACTCCCCTGAGCTGGTTGTAATTTTCTGCCGCTTCAATAAGCCCCACTGTCCCTTCCTGAATGGCGTCAAGCATAATTGATTGGCTAACCTTCCATTTTGAGGCAATCTTAAATACCAAAGGCTGATAACTTTCAATAATTTGCCTTCTGGCCTCCAAATCGCCTTCATTTTTATACCTGTGCCAAAGTTGTCGTTCCTCTTCCAAGGAAAGCAGACGTATTTTTTTTAATTCTTCTAAATATTGGCTTAACATAAAACTTATCCTCCTTTCCCTAGGAGAGTGTGGGCACAAGGGCGTGTCTTAAAACTATAACGATGACTAATAACGCACGATTTTTAAGCCAGACGAGGCAAAATTTCACAGTAATAAATGACCCTATTTCAAGAAATTTTAACGAAGTATGGCTTAAAAAGCGCCGTTAGTGGACATTGGAATAATTTTAAGACACGCCCTAGGTTATGTCCACACCCCAAAACAGCAAGGACAACTCTTATTATACAAAATACAATAAAGAATTACAAATAAAATTATTCTATTCCTTTCCCACAAGAGGAAGAAATAGAATAATTTTTAATCTTTTATAAATAGTCTAGAATTTAAACCGACTTTCTATGGTATATAAGCCATTGTTC
>JALQSN010000396.1:0-45892 GCA_023690525.1 Holotrichia oblita | reverse complement strand
AGATAAACGATTAATCGCATAGGGGGTATATCCAAAAAATTCCTCGCACAAATCCTTCCATCAAAATTCCTCCCACAAAAAACCATACAACATATCGACATCAACTCGCTAACAACTTCACTGCACTCTCTCGAAGTAGTCACGAATGTACTTGTCCCACTCAATCGGCCGATTCGATTCAACACGTCGCACCAAGCAATCATCCATCGCCGTGTCGATATGAATCAACTCTGCACCATACGAATTAACAAACCGTTCGCGCTCGCCGATCAATGGATATCCACCGATGATCCAAGCATTACGCCACTTACCGCATCGCGTCTTAACCATATCAAGCAGACAATTAATCACACCGAACGCGTTCGACTTCAGACGTTCAGGCTTCACATAATCATTGGCGTTCGAGATGCACGACCACACTCGATCGATGTCGATGACTAGATCATCAGGATATGCGATCGACTTCACATAGCCGGACTTGCCAGCACATGGCGCACCATATACGAGATAGACCTTACGCTCACATGTACCGAACCGCTGCTCAATTATATTATGGCAGCCATGATGTACGAGCTGCACATTATCAGGATTGAGACTAATATCATGATCATTGACATTCTCAATAGTTAACGGTATCACGTGATGCCCGATGATGTCATAACGATAAACCATCGGCTTACGACAATACTCACAATACAACAAGCCATCGTCAGGATTAGTGCGCTCGTTAATTAGTATCTGACGCAGCGTGTTCCACTGGCGACTTGTATAAAACGAATGAAGATCATGCCACATAAATTAATCTCCGACGCCTTCGCTTAAACCGTTCCATAATTTTTCGTCGGCTAATTTTTTTCTCAATTCTAGTTCCTCGCGTCTAAGATCGAATCCTTGCGGATCATTACTGAATTCATCCTTGGCATAATTTTTAAGGGCGAATATAAGTGTTGCCGCATCCGGCGGAAAATACTTAGTCGTTACTTCCGTATATTCAGTCATCGTATTTGTTTCGGTGTCACGCTTCCGATAAATTTTCTTTTCTTCCTCATGAAAGCCAGTCGCTCGTTTTTTAAGCGCGCTGATATATTCACCGACAAGCGACGTCCGTCCCTTTTTTAAAGCGTCCGCTAGTTCCGCAAAATCATTCTTGTACTCCGCCCAGGCCGAAGTACCAACGCCGAGCTTCTGACACATCTCTTTTTCAAGCATGCCACCAGCCGCCCATTTTTGGATTAACTCTAAATGCGGCTTCACATATTCATCATATTTGTTACGTCGTCCTGCTGGCATTTACGCGCTCCCTCGTTTTTCATATCATAAAATATTTGTAAATTTTTGTCAAATGTGAATGATTCGCCGAATGATATTTTTAAGTATGCTCCGAGACCTCGCGTACATACACGCGACCCCTCGTTACTGTTGTTACTGTTACGGTTCTCTTTTTACAAACTCTTTATATATAGACTTATATTTTTTATTTTATTATTTATAATTATTATATCTATACTATATATAAATAATAAGGAATAAGAGTAACAACAGTAACAATAACCATAAAACCTATATAATATAAGGACTTTCAGCGTTACGGTATCACCGTAACAGCGAGCGTAACAACAAGCGCTCGACCGTAACAGAAAATTTTAATAACATACATTTTTACAAAAAAAGTTTTTCAATTTCACCGTAACAACAGTAACGACCGTAACATTACTCTTATACTAAATAGATACCGTAACATTTTCACAGTAAAAATCGAGGACGATCAGTCCTCGATTATGAATGTTCTATGTACAGTATTATTAAATCTAACTACCTTAACTGCCGTCCCAAAATGTTTATTGACGACCTTTGAAAACTCAATGCGGCTCATCGGTTGATGGCCGTCTGCGATACAAAATTCACGATATTTAGTGAACACGTCTTTTGTCGGTTGATTGATGATCGCCGCCTTATCGATATCAGCGAAAAATGACAACACCGGATTATTTGAGATTTCGAACGTCTCTTTCTGCTTCTCGACACGCTCGGAAATCGTAAACTGTCTATTTTGTAGTAGACGCCTTAATCCACGCAGCCCTAATAAAATTTGATACTCGACGGCTTCCTTACAACACAGCTTAGTCTTGATGAACGGATCAAAATCAGGATCTTCGACCGAGAATTTGGCATCAAACGGAATAATAACCATTCTATCTAAATTAGCCGATAAGCCTTTCGATTTTGTCCTAAAAAACTCATTCAAACTAAAATAGAATTTAGTGAACGGAACAAAATTAATCGGACGCTCGTAAATCTGTCCTTGCGTTAACCGGCGACCCTGAAACGAGCTTACGGAATTTAGATAGATCGGATATATATTCCGAATCAATATCGTCGCCAATATTAACGAGCTTGTCCGCGATTTCAGCGATATTATATTTGTCTTGCAGCTCCTCCAGCGACGCATTCCAAGTATGGCCGGTATAAAGATTCCCCAGGACATCGAGAAACGTCGACTTGCCGTTTCGCTTGTCGCCGATAAGAAAGAATGCCGTCCGCAGCTCATTTCGACGAAAGAGCGGATATCCGATCGCTTCTTCAAGCAATGCTCGAATACTTGGATCATCGCACGCCCAGCGATTAAGCGCCTTGTCAGTCAACTCATCATAGGCGTTCGGATTGTAATTATATTTGATTTTATTGGTTATAATTATATTAGGCGTAAACTCTCCCAGTTCGCCCGTTTCCAAATTGTAAACACCGTTTGCGAATGCGATATATTTCGTATCGTCCGTGACGGTGTTTTCGTCTATTTTGGTGTCGATATACGACCATACTTCCGTTCGCTGAAACTGTTTAAGGAACGGCAACTTCTCAATCATCTTCTTTTCAATCCGTCGCCTTGCGTTAACATAAACACCGTCATCATAAACAAATATTCCGCCATTTATTCTGACTATGTTATAGTCGCTTATCAGCCAATCAGCAAACGTATGGTGTTGAAATTGGTTATTGACAAAAAATAAATCTTCCTTGAACGCCTCGTCGCGTAACACAGTATTTATCTCGCGCTCCGATAACGGATCATCCAACACGTGTTCGTTCATTAATTGGATACACTCGCGTGTCTCATCCCTACTAAAACCGCACGATTGAAGCGTCAAGATATAATTAAATAGTGACTGGTTACGCCCGTCGCCGTTCTTCATCCCAATAAAATCGGTACTGACTTTATACACTGGCCGAAGCCATTTCGGTAATTCCTGATACTCGGAGCCATCCTCAATATCCCAAATAATGAAGCGCTCGACACCCTTAAACTTGAGTATTTCAAGGCTCGGCGTCAAACCTACTTTGACATCGATATGAAAGCCGCAGGCAGCCGTCAAATGGCTTCCGCACTTTTTAACGGCTTTAGTGTAATTCTTAAATAGAAAATGCATCCCGCGCGTCGTCTTATAAACGCGACAATTGAGCTGCCGTTCTTCAACTATATTCATTAATTTTTCAGATTGAATTTCATCGTCTATATCAATTAAGACAACGTCATCATTCAACACGCCAGCATAGCCATCGAAATTTTGGACTTCCTCTAAAGATTTTAATTTAGCATTATTTTTGAATGACTCACCTTTAGCTGGCGTTTTAATTGAGTTACCGTTTTCGTCAATCACTTCAACAATTTTTACATACCCTCGATATAATTGTTGCATACTTTATCCCTCACGCTTAGTCTTGTTAACGTAATCGATATATTGTTGGTGCGTATAATATCGATGTCCAGTAACGTGTCGATTCGCGACCAGTATTTTATCGCGATCCCAGTTCCGCAGCGTTCGAGCCGAAACACCAATCAGCCGAGCGAATTCGTGTATTTTGTAGCATTTATCCATAGTCCCTTACTCCCTTTTAAATTTTATAACATTTACTAATTATTGTCAATATTTGGTATATCTTTATAACATCTATTTGTCAACGTATTTTCGTACTAATATATCAACACCAGCTTTTATCTCGTTTTCAAGATTACGACCTAATTGACGATAAAAATCAGGATATACGCAGCATCCATGAGCTAATCTTATTTGGCTCAATTCTTCCTTAGTCAATCCAGTAAAGAAATTCTTAGCTATTCGCAAAGCTCCTTTATAGTCGCTGCAATTTAGATTATTAATAAGCTGTTGCAGTTTTGTCATCGTCAATTCCTCGCAGCTACATCTTACCAAAATATAGTTATTCTTCAAGGCTTTCTTCGAACTTAATTTCCGGAAACTCCGTCTTTATTTGTTTAACATCACCTTTGAAAAATATCATGATATTTTGATGGCTGCGTATGACCTTTCGATTTCTCATTTGTGAACGAACTCTTAATCCGGCAGTACCAATGGTATTGAGTAACACCATATCATTGTAATATTTTAAGCCGATATTTTCCAATGCCTGGCGCGTCAATGTCGTAAGTCCTCGATAATTACCGTCATCATCCCTGACATCACTGATTACAACGACAGCGAAACGATTATCACGCAACTTGTTAGCCGATAGTTGCAGAATTTTTGTATATGTCATACAAAATTCTTCATATGACATATTACTTAAATCATTTGGATCGTCACTATATTCCTCCAAATCAAAATATGGCGGACACATCAGAATCATGTCGGCCGTGCCATCTTCGATATGACTATCTAAATTCAAACTGTTATCACAGATCCAATTAATTGACGAGATGCCGAGTGATTCGGCCTGTTTATAGTTGGCGTCGATTTGCTCCTGACGCAAGTCGATTCCGATGTAAGAATGGCCGAGCATATGCGAAACGATCCCACGAACCGAGCCACCAGCGAACGGATCGAACACGTTGCCGTTTGGCACATTGAACCATTTTAACATCAGCTCGCACAATACCGGATCAAAGATGCTCGTTCCGCTTCTTGTTTTACTTAGGCGCATGTCGTCGGATGCGATCGCTAAGTTTTTATCGCGCCCTTCTTCACTTTGGATACCTCGCTCGATCCATTCGCGTTTACGATTCTGCCAATGGCCCTGACGCGTATCGAGATACGACAGTGGCGTGATAACATAATCACGAATGATTGAACCGGATTCATAATCTAAATATCGATCTTTTGCTGCTTCGACTAATAACTCATCCAGCTCGGCCGTATCAAATCCAGTGAACGATAAATCAAAGTCTAACGATTCCAGCTCGCGCATCAGCTCGGTCAATTTGTCTTCATCCCACTCACCACTAATTTTATTGAGCGCCACATTCAAAGCGCGTTCGTTTGCATCATCGAGATCCACTTCAACGACCTGGACTAACTGATGACCGAGATCCTTGAGAACCTGCCAACGCTGATTGCCGCCAACAATATTCCCCGTTCGCACATTCACGATAATTGGATCGACATAACCAAACTGTTCAATGGAACGCTTAATCTTTTGATATTCAGAATCGGCGGGCGTCAGTTTACGACGCGGATTGTAGTTTGGAGAAATCAAGTCGTTAATGTTGCGTTCCTCGATGTTCAAATCGGTCAGCTCCCTTATTAAATTTAGTTAATCCATTTTACTACCGTGTCACCGAAATACCCTTTTTGCCAAACAAACCAAGCATAAGCGACCGCTCGATTGTCCTCATTTTCAAAGTCACCATTTTTGGCGCATAGCAACCTTGATGATGAAACGTAAATTGTTTTAGGTGGATACTTCGTGAATAGTAATTTTCTCTTTTTCCCCTCGACAAATAAGACTTTTAAAAACATGGCGACTTTAAATCCATCTTCAATGACATCCAGTGCTTTTTCGATAAATTCTTGCGCAAATTTATAAGGCGGATTGGTGATTATATTTCCTTTAAATTTTCCATTGTATTTAAGGAAGTCTAATTGTTCACCATAACCGCGATTAATTAAATCGCTGCTCATAACAGCAAAACCTAAATCAAGAAGTCGTTCGCTCATGTGGCCTTGACCGCAAGCAGGTTCCCAAATATCACCATCAAATTCTTCGACTTCAACTAACAAGTCGATTGATTTCGGTTCTGTCGCATAATAATCATTTTCTTCACGATTTTCATTAGTGTGATTACTTGCACCTAATGTCTTATAAATGGAATTTTGATTTCCGTTCCAGTCTTTCATAAATTCCCCCTTTCAATCGTCTTAGCGATTTTTACATAATACTCTTTAAGCTCTTTTTCAGTCGGTTCATTAATCGGCTGCTTAATGACGATATGGAAATCGTCGGTTATTAATTCTTTGATTACTTCGATGATTAATCGACTCCCTTTGTTAAAGTATCGTTTCCCGATACTTTTTGTCTAAAAAATTTTAATACACATCTTTAATGCGAAATAATACTTCCCATTTTGCGCTAAGCGATTCGAATTCTTCAATTTGTTTAATTTTAATAATTCGCCATTCTTGCCCGTGATCATAAGATTGGTCACATAAAATATTCGCAAGATGCTTAACTATTTCTAAACCTTTGTCCGCGGACTCGATATCAAATACTTGAAATTCATATGCAAATTTATCGTGTGACCTTGTATAATTGACTTGTTTATCGTTTACTTTCAATCTCAAACTTGTTGGAATTGTTTCATAACTTGGCGTGTAAAATTCTATTTTCATAATTTTCACCTCCTTTCATACCTTAACTCCATACTGTCTCAGCCTCTCCTTCACTAAATCTATATACCACTGCCGATCCAACTTACTCGGTATCGGCTTGTCTAATATCAAACCATTATCAATAAAACAATGGTCAGGCGTATTAGCGAATTTTTCAATTGTCAGTTTACTTTCTTTTCTCTTTCCGATGATGCTGTCGTTCGGATCGTTACTTGCAAATACTCGGAATGTCTTATCATTTAATTGGATACCATTGTGGAAACCACATTGATATTTACTCGATACTTTGACGACTTTCATAAACGCTCGATATTCCTGGCACTCGTTAACTGTCTTCTCGACCGCCACGCCGTTAACCATATATTCAACCATCGCTTGATTGACAATCGCCAAATCATAATCAAGTCGACTCAAATCTTTCGTATATGCGCCGATTTTTTTAACGATTTTATTACCATTAGTAAGAACATAATTGTTGACATCTTTTTGGTAAATCTTTGTAACTAATTCAAATCCCATCTTGAAGCCGGTTCGACATTCCCATTCGTGAACAATGTCGTCGAATAACTCAAAATCAGCAGTTAAATTTTTGAGTTTCCAAACAATACCATCAGTATTAGATTGAATCAATTGAAATCGTCCTGTCGCTTCTAATTTTTCGTTCAAATCTAATAGCCAAAGTTGACAATTAATCAACATAGTATTGGATTCGCGCGGATCATATAATTTTGAAGTCTTATCTTTTAATTGACCGCCGATTGCATTGTCGCCGATTTTGAATGGCTGGCGAGCAATCTTGTCACCTGACCTTTTAAAATTACCATTACTTTCGTGAATAAACTCAAAGTTTTCCGGATTTCCTAATTGTCGATATCCGATTTTGTAACGCACTTGCGATTCGGGATAATACATTTCAGCATCGGCCAATATATAAAATCCTTCACCGAAATATTTTTTAATCGCGCCATGAAGTCCGCCCCAAGCGAACGTATGCGGGCAACCAGCGACATCGATATTAAATGCTCGATTATAAGTTGTTTCATCTTTCGGCACATTACGATAAAATTCTAAAACTTGAGTATATTTTTCAATTTTAACTGTCGGCATAAATCGATACTCAAATTCATCATTAAACTTGATTCCTTTAGCTCCCAAAATATGAGCCATTAGTTGCGCCCTGGTCTTGGATATTAGGCTCAACGGTAATTTGAAATGATTAATAAAAAACATCATAAAATCAAACTCGGACTTGCGTTCTATGAAATCGTCAATCGTTTCATCGACGTCATTTTCGCAGTATTCAAATTCAGCAGCCAGTTCGGCAGCCGTCAACGGCCGATCGATATCAAACGACACGTCGGTTTCATGGATCGCATGACCCTTAAACGCCGCGTGCGTCTTCAAGCCTTTGTCTGTTATCCCTAAAAATACATCATAATTATTAAATGGAATCCGGTTGAATTCCTTAGAATATTGCCAGCCTTTATTACGCCCGGCGATGATGAAATCGGAGACTTTTTTCGGATCTATTCCGAGCATGATCGCCTTCAGTATGTATTGATCATAATCACGCGAATTGAAGCCAACCCAAATATCGTCGACGTGCTGCTCGTAATATTGGCGCAGCTTGTCGGCATCATTGTGAATATGCGTAGTCGTTTTATTGATTGGATCTTTAATCACAACTAGCCATTCGTATTTAAATACTTCGAAATCATAGAAGTGGAGTGTCATTTTACATCCCTCATGCGCGCGTAATCGTTCTTAATAATTTCAAGCATATCGGAATAAAACTTATAGACATCCGCTGAATTTTCAATACTAAATTGTTCGACTTGCGGATTTTCATTAAAATTACTCGAAGTTTCAATAACGAATTTACCTTTATTCGTATCAATTAAAATTACCTTGCTATGATTTTTGACATAATTAAATTTAATATCGTGCTTCGCGCAGTTATCTTCGAAAAATAAAGTATCCTCTTCTTTTTTATTAGGCACACCAGCCAGTAGAATTTCAATATTGGAAATGCGCTTGTCCTTCTTCAATTTAATCAAGGCTTGCAACTCTCGTTTACCAACGCGCAATGTAGTTATTTTTAAATTCTCGATATGTACCTTCGATGCGAACCACATTACAAGCGCGCAGCTTGACCAGCCGCCCGCAGGCGAGAACATTTTATAAACCGTATTTTCGCTTGGTAAGTCATCTAAAATATAATTTAAAGTTGCTTCGGCTTTTTTAAGGTTAAACAAAATGCGTTTTTCTTTCGGCTTAATTAATAGACTTTTTTTGAATTTTTGCTTTTTTTCAAGTTTCAAATCATCGAAACTCGGAAAGTCGAAATTTTCAAAATTTAATTTATTCATATAAAACCCCCTCACAACAACCAGCCAACGATGTAGCCGATAATCAAACCGATGCCGAACAGAATCAAGTTAAATATTATATACCAAATAACGCTGATGCCTGGAACGTCGTCAGGCTCGATTGAATCGACTTTATTTGAGTATTTCATCATCTACCTCAATTACGATCAAGTTCGGATTTCCACCTCGTAACATATCAACGCCCATAGCTCCAAAAACATTGAACATACACAAGGGCTGCAACGGACAGAAAGTGCAGGGTTCGTGCCTTTTATGCCAAGCACAAATCTTCTCTTTTTCTTCGTATGTAAAATCTTTAATTTGTTTTTTCATTTTCATTTTCATTTCCTCAATTTATGCGGACTGTTAATAATCCGCTTTAATTTGCCTCTAATAAACACGTCTTTCATTTCGCGCCACTTAAACGGAATAACCGGACTTAGATATGGAATTCCGAACGGTTTTAGCGCTGCGCCCCAAACAATCATAATCATCGTCACAATAATCAAACCAGGAAAACCGAAGTGTGTTCCAACAATCAATAAAATAACGCGCATTGTGACTGCTAAAGGTATTAATCCCTTTATAAAGGTCAAAAATAAACATAGTTGCGTTACCGCACCCGCAGCAATCGTCGCTGGAGTCAGTAATTTTGTAACAACAGACATCTCACCGAGAATTATCACCGCGAGTAAATTCGTAAAAAACGCTAACGGTTGATAAATTCTTGGCGTGGAGTCCGATACGATTTTAAAAATAACTAACACGAATAACATCTCTAATATTGGCGAGAACAGCCCGTTATGATGGTTGTTCTTTGTCAAAATCAAATACACAGCCGGAAGATACATCGTCACCATGAAACAAATCATTCGCAATATTCGATTGACGAATCGCCCTTCACGCTGAAAGTATTCGTCCTGGCTCTGAAAGAACCCCCAAAACAGGACTGGCGCAATTAAGCCGATTGGCGTGTGATCCGCAATAATCAAGACTTTACCTTGCAGCAAGTCGCTGACCGCGACGTCGAATCGCTCCGTCAACTTAACTGTTGGAAACAATCCGGCGCGTCGCTGCTGAAGCTCATCGGCGATTAACTGTGGATGGAGTAAATAATCTACTTGTAAACCGTCCATTTTTTCAAGAATTATATTGAGTGACTTCTGATCCACAATATCCTCGACGTAAAGTAACGACACTGATGTTTTTGCAATCTCGCCGATCTCATAAGATAAAACTTTGAGCTGCGAACCGGTTAGATAATGCTTAATAAAGTCGACGTTTGTTTTAAGTGACTCCGTGAAGCCGATTTCGGCACCAACGATTGATTTCTCGCTCGTCGGTGCTTCTATGGCTCGTTCAGGTAGCTTCTTTTTCATTTAAAACGATCCACCCTTCCTAATTTTATTGTGTTTCTAAAATTTCAAGAATTGAATATCGATTGTATACTTTGCCGTCTTTACCTTCTTCGAGTTTTAATTCCAAGACATACTCTAATTTTTGTTTATGGATTCCCTCATAAACGTCTAAGCACAAGTCAGCATATTTTGAATATGTACTAAAACCTTTGACCTCGACACTCGAATCGAGCGACCGCAGAAACTCGTTGCTGAAATGAATTCCATTGTAGTCGCGTAATAATTGATACATAAATAATTTTTGATTTTTAAGCTCACCAGCGACGATCGTGAATACGATTTTAACCATCGGATCGCCGGCCTTGCTTTCAACCAACTCGATTGAATCAACCTTAACTTCATATTTTCCTGCTGGGATTTCCGGAAAATCCTTATCGCCACCACTTTTTTCACGCTCGGCGACTTGCGCAGCTAATTCTTTTGAATTAAATTTTTCGTCAAATTTTTTAAAAATATCATTTTTTGCCATTTTTATATGTCCTCCTCATTGGCTCTAATTTTAAACTCTAATTCTTCAACTCGATTTGTTAATTCCTCAATTCGAGTTATTAACTCATCGATTACTGTTTTATCAAACGCCCAGCCATCAGCAAGACGTTTGAACGCTAACGAATTTTTACCTCCAGTCAATGCATCAAGAACGCCGTTTTTTTGTAGTTCATTTAAGGTATTTTCAACGATCAATCTTGCTTTAAAGAAATTCATTGCACTGTCCTACGGACGCGCCTGACTGGCGGATTGTCGGCTGTTGTTGTAATTGGCGCATCTTTCATTATTTCGTCCGCGGTCAAATGCTTGACGTCAGGCTCGACAACGGCCGTTTCGACAGTCTTGGCTGCACGACTTTTACGTGCTGGCAACTCGGTCGGCTCGATTACTTCTTTAGCTGGCTCTGCTTCCACTCGTTCAGCCCGTGGTTCAGCGAGTACTCGGTCGGCTGGTTTTTCACTGGGCGTCTTCTCGCCACCTCTTTTTCGTTCGGCGTTGGCAAGTTCGTTAGCTTCTCGATAGACCTTCATTAATTCATCATATTCGAGTGGGATCGATTTATTTTTTACAGTCAATCGGCCACCACCGAAAATAACTTCGGAAGTCTTAAATGACAACACGCGCTCGCCGTCTTCGGAAACAAGGCGTCCGACGATATCGACCATGCCTGCAATTTTGTTCGCCAATTTTTCTTTAATGTTCGGCGCGATTTTAGTGATCTTGTCGCCTGATTTTTTAGTGAGATCACGCGCACTTGTTTCATGCGATAATAAGATAATGTTTTCATAATCAAGCGTGAGTAATTTTTTTAATGTTCGTAAGAATTCGTTATCGTTGAAATCATAAGCCTTAAACGAATTGTCAGATTCATGTTCGATTTTCTGCTTGTCACAACCCCAAATTCTAGCGTACTCATAAACGTCCTCAAGCAAGTCGACGACGATCGTCTTAAACTTGTCCTTGGAATTCTGCGCTAATTCCAAATCCTTGACCGCATCCTTGAAAACTTCCCAGGCCAATTTACGATTTACAATGCGTCCGTCCTGCGTGATTTCATCTTTAATCGATTGGTAAGCCATCGTCACATATTTAATATTGCCGTCCGTGTTTAAATTCAGCGGTTCAGGGAATTTGTCAGTGAAATACGTTTTCCCGGTGAACGGCGCGCCATAGATCCACATCGTTTTCTTGTGAATCGTGCCGATTTCTCGGCGTTCGTTTTTTGGTAATGCCATGTTTGTGTCCTCCTCATTTTGGCAAAGTAGTTTATAGTCGCACCAATCACAAAGCTTGGTCGGCGACTTTTCAAACGACGCGCAAGTCCGCATTCTTTCAGCGTCGGTTTGAAACATTTCGACTTGCTTCGGATCATACTGTATCTCGACAATACAATCCTCGGCAGTTAATTTCAGTTTCGACAGTTCATCATTAAGACGCTGCCGAAATTGATACAAATCCTCCGTCTTTTTTTGACGGATTTTAATTTTAGGAATGAAAACAAAGAATAATCGGTCAATTCGATAATTAGTTGCTTCGCTGCATTTACTCTTATAAATGTGAAGCTGACCGGATTTCATATAACGATCGACGTTGTTCGAATATTTAAAATCGTACAAATCGCATAAAGTGGTTTCTTGATATCCTTGCGCTGTTACTTTTAATTTTGGAACGAGCCAATCAAGATATCCGACATAATCGTCAGTTTCGACTTTTACTTCATCGATGCCATCCGGCAGCAGTGCTTTAATTTTTGGAATCAAATATTCCAGTTTGATCGCTTCATTAATATGCAAGTCGTCGATGACCGGATAATAATTATAGTAATACTCGATTGCTTCCTCTAATGATTTTTGTAGTCCAATATGTAATGCTTGTCCGAGGACGAGCGCGTTGTCAGGATCATAGTTCGGCAGTGTTTCAAGTTCATCAACATACTTTAGCTTATATTTATATTGGCACTGATTGAATGTGTCGACACGTGAATAGCTGATTTTATCGGGAATTTCAACAAACTCAACGATATTTAAGTAAAGTTCGTCTTTTACGTAATTAAGAAATGCTTGTCGTGCTTCATCTTTAGAATTAAATTTGCTCGCATCGTCAAGTATAACGAAGTCAAATTTTTGCTTTTCCGATAAAAACTCAAGATAACATTTTTCGTCTTTAATTTCGGAAGCTTTTATGATCCATTTACTCATATGGCTTAACCTCATATGGATAGCGAGGTAAGAAATTATTCAACCAGTCGGCGATATCTTGCGCCGATTTACGATCGGGAAATCTCAACGCCCGCTCACGTCCAGCGTCACCCTCCAAGCAAGTAAATTCAAGGCTGGATTTTACGACATATAGTCCGTTACATTTAATGCAGTACACGATCAATCCACTCCTTAAAGACTTCAAACTTACTCGGTCGCAGTAGCCAAGCGCCATGCGGACAACTTGAATTCATAATAAGCATATTTTTTAATTGTAATGCCGACACTTTGCCGGTTTCGATTTCAGCTCCAGTGCGAACGATCGACCTTGTACAGCGCCGATGATGTCCGGCACGCCAGCACGCTGTTGGCCCGCCACTATTTCGACCACCACCCCAAATCTTGACGAACCAGCCGTTAACTTTAGCCGGTAATTTTTCCTCCGGCGTACCGAGTTCGACAATTCCGTTTTCCTGTAAAATTGTTTGACTTGTTTTTCAAATATTTTTTCTGCTGCCATAATTAGTCCTTCCAATTTAATTTTTGTCCACAATTGGAACAATAATTAAACGTCTTATTAATGCCAGTGTCACCACATTGCGGACATATCCACCTATGTTCTTTTATTTTTTGAATTTTTTTACGATCTGCCGTTTTCGGTATAGACTTTTCAACCAACCCTCGAATTACTTCCCAACTAGCTTTATTGTTTAAATATGATGTCGTGCTAACTGAAACGACAATCGTGTTAAATGCTTTCTTAGTATCCATCTTCACCTCTCATTCTTGCACCGCCGTAATAAACGGCGCGTTCCTGCTTCAATTTTTTTAATCGCAGCGACTATATATTTTTTGTTTAGTTTCTTCACTAATCACCATACCGCGTTTTACAAACTTATCTATTCGAATATAAACGCGCTCAATATCTCTTGCGCGAGCTTCATTGAATATTAATTCGTTACTTCGCGAATAAAAATTTTCAAACATGCCGATGTTGCAATACGGCCAATAATATAATTGATTGTGCATAAAATCGAATTCAGCCATTATGTCATAAGGCGTGCCCGTATATTTTGTTATTACTTGAAATTTCCCATACGATAACGCGTTGCGAGTTTTTGCTTTCCAAAAAGTCAGCGCGGTTAACTTATCGACTAGCTTATCATCAATAAGCCATAAGTCGTAATCCTTGACCGGCTTATCATTTAATAAACAATATAGACAGCCGCCAGCAAAGTAAATCCATTTAGCAACGTCTTCTCGCAATTGCGCATCTTCAATCAAATTAAGGAATTCGACTAATACCAAATCTAAATGTTGTTTTATTTCTTCTTGCTTCATAAATTGTCACTATGACAACCTCCCTTCAATTTTTTCTCAATTTCCACATTAATCACGATTAGTTGGGAATTGATCCAATCGACCTCGTCCCAGTCCTCGCTCATCTTGAATTCTTGTCCTAATAAATCGAATCGTCTTTTTTCCAATCTTTCGCGTTCGATTTTTAATTCCACGACGTTCATGTCGTAGATAGTTTTCTCGTTCATAAGTCCCTCTCTTTTTTATATAATTCGTCAGTGTAATCACGTTTTAACAACAAATTTTCATAAATGGATTCTTCAATCGTTTTCGGACACAGCAATATATAATAGAAGCATTTGTTATCCTGGCCGATTCGGTGAACCCGCTTCTTTGATTGCTCGAATAGATCCGACTTGCCATCCGGCAGCGTGAAATAAATTACCTTATTGGCGAGCTGCAAGTTATGTCCCATCGCCCCCGCCTGATAGTTAACAAACGTCACTGAATTGGATAACTCATTGTAGGCGTCCAAATTCACGCCAGCGCCGTTAATAAACGATGCCGGTTGATTATCTCGGCAACGATTATGAATTTCAAGTAGCCGATCCAGCTCATCATTGAAATTGTAGAACACGATCAATCGGTCGTCGGTACTGTTCAATAAATCCTCGAACATCTGTAATTTATCATCATTATATTGACCGCATAATTGACGTTCATATAGTCGCTTCTTAATTGCATAGTCGCCGACTAGCTCTTTGCCATCAACAGTCACTAGCCAATCCTTGCGAAACTTCCAATATTCTTTACTGGCTTTCGGCTTCATAACAATAAAAGTTTGTTTAGGCAGCGTCATGACTTCGTCAGTTTTTAGAAACGACGCACCATATTCGCGCAATTTGCGCTTTAGGCGATCGACGTTTTTATAGCCTAAGATTTCACGCTTATAGCGCCCGTTAGAATCTTGTTTCCATTCCCAATCGATATAATGTTTGAAAAATAATTCTTCATCAAGATCCCAGCCTAACAATTTAGCTTGACTGATGACATTTTCATACTTTCCGTTAACGATTGTTCCAGTCAACAGCACGACATTTTTTGGTTTTAATTTAAGAATGAATTTGGATCTCTTAGAGGAAGTATTTTGAATGAGGGATGATTCGTCGAGGATTAAACTAAAATCGGATAATTCTAATAATTGTGGGCGTCGGAATAATAAATCGTAATTAATGACGCCTACAATTTTATGACGATCTTTCCAATACATAAACGTATCGACGCCTTTTCCGTAAGTCATATCAACTAAAGTGAATTTCATATATGGCTTGTTATACTCGTTAAAATGCTCAATCCAATCATTAATTTTTGATTTTTGACAAACTAATAAATTAACTTTCGCGCCTAGATCAATCATTTTTTGAGCGCCGATATAGCTCTTGCCCAACCCCATGTCCCAACTATATAGAACACGATTAAATTGGCTTGTTTCTTCAAGTCCTTTAATTTGAAAGTCCTTTAATTGCATTATACGACGTCCTCATTTTCGTTAAAGAAAATAGCATCTACTTCGTCCGGCGTTAAATTATATCTTTTTTTAATATCGTTTATGGCGGTGCTGGGAAAATTACTTCCCCGAATCCAGCCGCTCAATGTCGAACGCCATACGCCAAGAATGCTCGCCAAGTCCGAAAACGTATCGCCTTTTAATACCATTTTTGATTTTAATAATTTTACATTCATATTTAATAAAACACCTCCCCCTAGCCGTTTAACGGCCTCTTATTTTTGAATAAACATTTGCGTCCAGTAATAATTTACGCAGCCGACGCCCATATGCGTATAATTTGGATTTAAAATATTCGCTCGATGACCCGTCGATGCCATCCAGGCAGCCATTACCGCTTTAACGTTCATTTGACCTTGGGCGATGTTCTCGCCCGCCGCGCGATACTTGATTCCGAAGTTCTGCATCATTTGAAACGGCGTGCCATAATCCGGCGAATTGTGACTAAAATATTTATTAGTCGCCATGTCGTTTGATTTATAGTGCGCCACTCGCGACAATTCCCAATCGATCGCTAACGGCTTTAATCCATTTTGTTGGCGCTGATAATTAACTTCTTTCAACATCGCGTCTTCAAGAATCGATTCGTCAGTCGCGCGTAGTGGAATGTTGAGTTTGTTGCCTGGATAAATCAATTTCGGATCTTTAATTTGTGGATTGGCAGCGATAATCTCGGACAATCCGACTTTGTAAAATGTTGCAATCCGCCACATACTGTCGCCTTTTTTAACGACATATGTATCAATATTTTGACTGGGCGTCGCCGCCGCTGGAGTTGCCCCCAGCAGCATAAACGCGACGATTACGGAATTAATCTTCTTCATAAAAATCATCTCCCGCGATCTCGACAAGTCTTGCCCTGATTGCATTTCGGTCATCGATAAGCGAATCAGCTCTCGGATCATCATAGCCCATATTGTCGAGTGCGTTTTCCAAAAGCGACAGCTGTTCGCGTAACTCATCAACTTCAGAATGTGGATTGCAAGTCATTGCATGATCGCCCCAATATACTTAATTTTTTTGGATTCGATGTCGCTGATGATCAGCAAGTTGTTCGCTGTCGTGCATTCCCAGCCATTAAATTGACAAATGACATCGAGCGTCGCTTGATCTTGGTGTTGCTTCAGGAATTCCTTTTGGACTTTTTTCATTAAGATTGACACCACTTTCAAATTTTTTGTTGAATCACAATTTTATGATTCCGATTTTTAAGCTACCTCTTGTAATAATGCGATTGCTTCGGCTTCAAGCTCGTTTTCTAGCGCGATAACTTTTCCTTGCGCAGTCGCGCTTTTAAAACTGGATACTGACTTCACTAGCAAAATCGCATCGCTACATAATTTAATTGTTTCTTCTAATTTTTCAACCGCATCAACATCATAGTTAGTTTTTGTTGGCATAATTATTCACCTCCTTCCACATATTCAATATCAATACTCGCGAGTATGTAATCAAAAGTAAGTTTATCACCGACTTTGAATTCAGTATGATCGCGATGTTTGTAGATAATCCAGTTATCACCCGTGCCGTTTATAAAATCGGTGGCTTCAACTCCCATAGGAAAAGCTTTGTTCTCACATTTACAAATAATCATTTCATCTACAATACGGCTACATCTAATGTTAAATAACAACACGGTATCGCCAATACACAATGGAATTCGATTTACATCAACTAGAGAAGTCAGATCTCCAACAACTCCTAAATCATCATTTTTACATCTTAATTTCATGTTCCCTCCTTTGAAATTAAATTGGTGTCGAGAGCAAGGAATCGAACCTTGCAACTTTTAGGCTTTGAGTTCCACTATCCACATTTAAAGCCTCCTCTTAGGCCTACCTTTACGTCTACCCTTTCCGCCATCTCGACATATTAGAGGTTCCGGCAGGATTCGAACCCGCTAGTGCCGACTAGGCCTTCCGATTAAGAGTCGGATGCTTTAACCATTAAGCTACGGAACCATATTGTTACCGTTATTCCTAGATTTTTTAAAATCACTCCAACGGTTTAAGGATGCACTTTTGTAAAGAGGAATTGATGAATTGACCATAGATTTCATTAATTTATTCGCTGGCAGCATTTCCAGCTTATAATATTAAGCTACATACGACTTAGCTTCTTCCTTGCATGTCGCAAGTATCCGTTTTAATCTTCGCGATATCATCGGTTGAGAAACATTCAGTATTTTAGCGATCTCGACTTGTTCAGCGCCTTCACTTACTTTTTGTATTAGTATTCTGTCATCAGCTTTTAGTTTGCTAATAATTCTATTGATTATATTGATTATATCTTGATTGTATAAATCATCCATAAAATGATCTTCGTCGGCGCACATAGTTTCGATCGTAAGATTTTCATGCACGATATCATCCAAGGAAATTAAATTGGCGTTTTTTCGTCTCAAATTATATTTTACTTTGGCTTCATTTTTTAACGCTTGACCAAAGAATGATATGAATTTCACATTGAAATTTGCGTTAAATGACAATTTACAATTGTGATAAACAAAATAAGCATCTTGTTTCCAATCTTCATATGTGTATATTGAATCACAAATATTGTATGACTTTCCTATGCTGAAAATGAAGCCCCCAAATGTGTCGAATTCCGGTATCATAAATTCCTCCCTCTTTATTTTTGTTTTTTTAATTCCGCTTTTGTTAGCGGGCCGACTAAACCATCAATTTTTAGTCCATACTTTTTTTGAAACGATTTTACTGCTTCTTCGGTTATGGCTCCAAACGAGCTGTCGATTGTCAGTCTTAATTCATATTGAAGCCATTTCACACCTTCGCCACGACTACCACGTTTCAAAACGTTTGAAGGCTCTTTATACGGATTAATAACTAAGTGTGGCAGCGGATCAATCGTCTTTCCATCAACTCGAATCTCGAAATGTAGGTGTGCCGCCGTCGATCGGCCAGTGCTACCCATATAACCGATCACGTCGCCGGTTCTAACAACCTGTCCGACTTTCGTGATTAACTCGCGCAAGTGTGCGTAGCGTGTCCGCCAGCTGCCGTGATCAATCTCGACATAATAGCCGTAGGTCGCGTGATCCGAAGATATCGTCACCTTGCCTGGAGCGACAGCGTAAATCTTGTCGCCAGTCTTACCGGCCACAATGCCGCCGATATCGATGCCACCGTGGAACGTCGTTCCGCGTTGCCCGTATTTAGATGTAACGCGACAAACGTCATGCGGATTCGTTAGTAATTTAACTGTCATTATTGGTCATCCTTTCAGTTTTATACGAACACTTGTTCGCTTCCAACTGCTCACATTATAGCACTTTAAAAAAGTAAGTCAATACCCTTTTGTAAGTTTTTCACTACATTGTGACAAGTTTTTTACCACATTTTGCACTTTTAACGCGCCATAATGTTATGATAGGTATGATTTCCTAAGCGTTTGCTTTTTAAACATACTTTTACGATACTTTTTGAAATTGGAGTGAGTTTAAGTGCCGATGAATGGTGAAATGATTAAAAATCTGCGTATCGCAAAAGGATACACGCAAGAGCGATTAGGTGAAAAATTAGGCGTGACCAAAGCTACAATCCAAAAATATGAGTCGGGCGACATAGTTAATTTGAAACTAGACACCATTAGAAAACTGTGCGAAATATTCGACATAAACCCAGTTCGATTTATATTCGATAATGAAGAAACCGAAAAAATATCGAAACAAGTCTACGCGATTGAAATTATTCAAGAAATGTATGGTCGGAAAGTAGTGGAAATTTTAAGCAAGCTGATGCCACTATCAAAAAACGATCGTGAAGAAGTAATATTAAAAATGTTACATATGATTGATACATATTAAAAACGACTATGACAAAATAGAAAAAGACACCGAAATAACTCGTGACGATGGCAGCACGAATTATTGAAGTGTCTTTTTCTAGTTCGATTCACACCAAATCCTGCAAGGAGTTGGGCGGTCGGCACACCGCCTAAACATTAGTATTCGACGGCGGTCTTTTAATTATTCAAATAATCTAATCGACAACTTAGGTGTAATCTTGATTTTAGTTTCTTTTGCTTTTGTCCCGCGCTCCAATACTTCCAATTCGATCGATTCGAATGTCGCCTTTAAAAAGTTGTTTTTTTGCGTGTCAGTTTCCAAACCAAAATATAGATCCAACATCCTAACAGTCTTGTTTTTAACACTATCAAAATCGACGTCATTTCCGACCGCGATTTCTTCGACACCATTCAGCGCATCCAATTCCTGTTCCAATTGTTTTTTGAAGTGCAAATAGTCGTCATCCGAATAAACGCCGTTGAAGTGTTTTTCTTGAATGAATCGCAGTCGCTTTTGAATGTCATCTTTTTTGGCTTCGATTGATTTCTCGACAGACTGCTTGACTTTAATTTGTTCTTGCTTCATTTTTTCGACATTTAATTCGTGATATGCTTTCTGCAATTCCTCGATGCTCAAATCGCCCAACATTTCGAGCGTCTTATATACCGCCTTTAAAATAACGTCTTGCTTCACACTGCAACACATATTGTTGCAGCGAGCAGCGATGATATTGTTGGTTAGCTTTTTATTCATATTAAAGCCGCCACCGCATACATGGCATTTTAAAATACCCGTTAAAGGGTAAACGTTACAATTTACCTTTACCGGCGATATTGGCCGCCGTTCATGAATGGCTTGTACTCGATCATAATCTTCTTGGCGGATCAGCGCTTCGTGAGCATCATCGACAACAATATGTTCTTCTTCCGGCCGCTCGACTTTTCGGCCTTTGATCAATTCAGTCGTTCGATATTTTAAGCGCCCTAAATAGACCTCGTTTTTAAGGATTTGTCGAACGGTGTACGGCGACCAATACTTTTTTCCTTTCGGCGTCGGATAGCCCAGGCTCGTTAGCAATGTCGCAATCGCCCTTGATCGCATCTCACGGCCATTATAGCCGTTTATGTAGATGCCGAAAATAAACTTGACAATCTCGGCTTCGCGCTCGTTGATGATCAAGTAACTATTCTCGTCGCGATCATACCCAAACGGAAGAACGCTGCTCATATAGCGTCCTTCCATGGCGGCGGCATACTTAGCGCCGACCATACGCGAACGAATCTGCTCAAATTCCTCACGTGCGAAAAACAACTCGAAGCGGATCTGACGGCGATCGGATTCATTCTTTGGATCATAAATACGACTTGGCGTGATAATATAGATTCGGTTTTCTTCAATCAATGTGAAAATACGACCCATATCTTCATACGAGCCACGACCAAGACGCGATATCTCCTTGACCGCGATAGCGTTATATTTGCGCTGTTCGAGCAGCTCCATAACCTTTTGAAAGATCGGTCGCGTGCTGATCTTGTCGCCCGATCCAACCTCAAACTCTTGATCATAAGGAATGCCGATGTCATCCAGCACCCGCCGCATCAGCTTCGATTGCTCGTTGAGCGTGTCTTCGCCAGTCCGTTTTTCATAAGCGATGTCACGCCGTGACTTGCGCAAGTAGTTGATAATGTGGTCTATTTTCGACAAAATGTCTTGCTCGGACTTATACACTAAATCACATCCAAATTAATTATATTGTAGGTTACGTTGTCGATTTTTCGTTGTTCGATTTTGAATTCTTCAAAATAGTGTTCACAATCCGAATCGCTGACCTTGAAGCGCATTTCGTTATCTACTATTTCATACTCGCCAACTTGACAAGCATTTATAATCATTTTGATTTTATCCACTTTTAAACCCTCCTAAATGTTAGAAAGGGAGCGTTGTCGCTCCCTTAATAATAACTCGTATACATTGCGGGACGACCATCCCACAAGCTACACCAACCATAAGAATTGAGATTGATGTATGGTGTCTCGCCTGACTGTTTAAGCCGTTTAGTCATCGGCTCGCCGATAAAGCTGTCCTTGACGGCGGTAACGTGGCCGGACATCGAATATTTATGACCTGGGAAGTTAACTTCGCGCTTGCCGATTTCACGAACGACGACCGACTTCGGCGTCATTCGGATTACCTGATAAAAGTTAATATTCGTTTGCTCATAACCCCAGCTATAAACAAAAATGTCGCCGACCTTAACTTCAACGTTTGTCATTACTGCCGTACTCATGATGTCATCCACCTTCGCTGTTTGTTAATCTTATTATAACATAAGAGTGGTCATATGTTAACAGTTTGAACCGTAATTATATGACCACAACTATTGGTAATTAAAAAGCCGTTCCTTTATGTTCGAAACCGCCGCATATTTCCTTCATTAACCTTTCTACCTCTTTAGAGGCCTGAACACAAGTTTATCCAGTAATTATTTCAACTACTTTGTCGAAGGTGAAACAATACTTCGATCCACCTTCTGCGCAACCTTGTTCATAATCAGCGCCGATATTTTTACCTGTCGCAAAGAACGATTTATCACCTAATGTCAAACCTTCGCACAGTGATAAAGTTCTTGCGATGTCATCTTGCCCGCCCCAATTAGTCCCCTTATACGTTTTCGCGTAAAGCTCAAAATCTTGCTCTAACTGCTCAAACGTCGCTTTACTTTCAATTAAACAGCATTTATTGGTTTTCGTATTTATACCTAAAGCTACAATTTTCATTTTTCTCTTTTACCTTTCATTTTAAAACTCACCTTTCTTTAACCTTTCCGCTTTTTAATTAAGCGCCATCCATAACGCAACGATACTAACAGTTAATACACCTACACTCAACCATAATCTTAACCATGAAGTATCATATTTTTTATTCTTCCTTCGTAAATATTTCAAAGCTCGAATATGCGATTTCATCGATGACGATATTCCTATGAGCAAATAATCGTAATAACTTACTTTCCTTCAAACAATCAATCGACCAGTCGATCGGTTTAATTAACAGTTTATGTGTCCGTCCATAACCACCAATCCCGTTTATATGGATTACATCGCTATGACCAGCAATTCGACCTATCGGTACAGAAGACTCATCTAATGGCACAAATTCAATAATAGCAAATCCGCTGTCATGAATTCGATTCGTTGGTAGCAAGACAAGACTTCTGCATATAATAGGCGTTTCCGTTATTTGTGGTAACGCTCGGAACTCTTTTAGCGTCATTTCACTTGCGCATTTCATAAATAATTTACCTTAATTTTTATAGCGCATTCCTTTCATTTTGCGCTAGGTCGATTACTCGACCTCAATGCAATCGTTTAAATTGATCTTAGCTCTACCCAAACTGCATTCAGCAACGACGGCATTTTCTTTTAATTCAATAACGCTAAATACCATATCTTTTTTGAACACACCGACGCCGGTGATTTTATTTGTGTTATATTCCTTAACATTCACCAGCACATCTTTTAACATTTTTACTTTCATAAGTCCCCTCCTATTTCAACTCGACCGGTACTTGCAAACCGGCTTGCGCAATTAGATCCAAAACAGTAATTCTTTTCATTCTCGCTCTTACTTTTACACCTTGGCTTTTCGCCCAGGCGATCAATTTTTCGTACTTTTCAAATCTCGATTCGATGAATTCTTGCTTTTCTTGAGATACAATTCTGCTTAATTCAGGTGTCTTATCGCAGAACCATTGCGCGATGTCGACAACGAGATCGCCTTCAATTTTACAAACACTTTTTGGAATCCAAATAAATTCCTTTAGATCAACGTTCCCGCTGACGCCTGACAGATAAGATCCGTAATTCGGATTGTTGATCGCAACTGCCCTTTCAGTTTCTTTGAAGACGAATAATGTAATTTCCATGTCGTTATCTCCTTACATCTTAATTATAACATATATTACCATATATGCAACATGAAAGCGGTTACATTTTGTAACATTTTTTCACATTCTTTCAAATATCCAATTTTTAAATGCTTTTCCGCTATCCAAATAATTATCGATCGTCCGGCGATTGATGCCGGTCGCTTTGCTGGCGGCATAGATCGAATTGAATATTCCGTTCTCGCGAGTTAATTCGTTATGTACAAATACTTTACAGCGCTTGCGACCGACAGGGATTTCGATTTTCAGATCTTCCGCGATCTTCCCCATAAAATAGCTAGTGATCGTAAGATTTCGATTTTTTAAAAACTCATTGAATTGGCTTGCGACGGCGTCGTCAACTAAAAATCTATATGCTCGTTGTTTCATTTTTTATCACTCCTTTCCAGTCCAATCGCTGACCGCACTCCTCGCAGTAATTACTAATGTTGTGTTTTTCGATTTCATTGTCACAGCATGGGCAATTTGCTAAGATCCATTTATCGCCTTCTATGCCATTTGAATAATGCCCTAGATTAACGACTTGCTTTGGTGTCGCCTTGTCGACTAATTCTTTTATTACAACTTCAATTTTGTCAAACTCGGAAATTCCAATATGCAAAACCAATGTTGTTGGTTCATCATATTTTTCTGTACTTTTAATCACTCTAATTAGATCTATCACTTCTTGATAATCCTTTGCCATAAACTTTACTTCTCTCACTGGAGCTGGCGCGTAGTCGTCTGGCAGCGAGAGAATATGTGATTTAATCAATTTACAATCATCGCTTAAACTTTCATCACTGCAATCCGTATCTATAAAATATTGAGATATATTTTTCATCGCTTCCAATAATTCAGTCTTTTTCATGATCTTAATACCAATAATGCAAGACAACTAAATTTACAAATGTATTCTTTTCAACTTCAGATTGAAAACCTTTAAGCGCTCCCAGCAATGGCGCTAGTCGGCGATAATCTTCTCCATTCGCAACTTCATTTTCTAAAAATCTAATGACCCTCTCCAAATCGCATTCAGTAATTGGTTTTCCGTATTTGTCACTTGCGATCTTAGTATTACCATCGCTATCATAAAAATAACAACTAGTTTCTTCTGTAAAAATAGCGGCTAATTTTTGATAATTACACATGTCGAACATCGCAATAACGCTTGCATAAGAGAGGCCGTTTTCCACTAACGCAGTGCGTTTCTCAACTACATACAATTTACTTTCGTATCCCATAAATATTTTCTCACTTTCTCGCTCCTTCGCGACGGTCGGGATGTTCGATCCCTTCCCGCACTAAGCCTGACGCCTATTTATAGTCGCTTAGTCGACTTTATTTAAACTAACACCTCGGATAACTTAACCATCATTTTTCTATCGGTTAGATTAATACGAAGGTCGCCATCGTAACTCATATCGCACAAGTGCTTGATCTTTTCGTAATCGTCCATACTGATACACCAGTCAGCTGAATTGCCGCCGAGATGATCAAGATTGATCCAGTTTAATTGTTCATCTTCGCTCAATTCATCAAAGCGTTTCACCTTGATGTTTAATTTTTGTAATTGTTTAGTTGTCATATCCTTGTTCTCCTTCGGGGTTCCTTCCCTTTACACTTATATTATAACATATATTACCATATATGCAATATGAAAGCGGTTACATTTCATTTAAAAGTTATAATCATGATGTTGATGCCGCCCGTTTATAATTCGAATCGATTGATCGCTCCCACCTCGGAATTGACCACGCGCATTACTCCAACGATAAGTAGTGATTTCCCCTTTTGGGTCACGCTCGTAAGTATAAGATTGTTTATCGAGATTGTCAGAAATCAATATCGCCCTGTCTTCTTGAATTGTAATCGATTGAGCTGTACGCTTAATGACTGTGGCTGCGTAGCGATCACTATACAAACAGATTGTGACACCATCGCCGACCTGAACGTTGAAGCGTTCGTGTCTTGTGATTTCCTCTTTCTTGGCCGTGATCGCATCAAAAATCAGCTTATAGTCAGAATAATCAGCTTCATCCCCGCACAGTGCCCTCTTGGCTTCCAATTCGACCAATTCCGCTTGTAATTCTTGTAATGTTTTCATATTTGTTATCTCCCTTACACTCATATATTACCATATATGCAAAATATTGTCAACAACTTTCGACTAAAAGCGGTTACATTTATAAAAAAAGATAACCCGCTTAGCGCGGGTTATCGGTTTCTTGCACAATTAATTGATGAGCATAGACGCTTGTCGCGGCGATCAATATTCCTTGCACCACTGAATTAACGATATTATCCAAATCGATCAACACACATACGACAATCGCGACGGCACCCAATAACATCGGAATATGCTTGTTATCGAGCGGCGACCGCTTCAACAGCATCCCTAATAAATTAAGGACTGGCACCAATGCCAGCAGCTCCGGTCGAATATATTGCTCATACATCAATACGGCCGTCCATTATAGACTATGCGATATTCCCAGTGCGTTCCATCAATGTGCGTTATATGCACACCTTTAGGGGCGCTAGCCGTATGCAGGATCAAATGACGGCCTTTACTATCTTTACCGGCATAAATAGCGACGTGCGTTATAGGGCTGTTCTTGTTAACGTCTTTATACACGGATTTGCTCGTTCCGCGATAGCTGGTCATAAAGATCAAGTCGCCGATTTTAATGCGCTTTTTCCAATCCACATAGCGATTCGATCCATATTTTTGAACATACTCTTTTTGTTTGCGGCTATCCGATCCAATATCCATTCCGCGCGCTTGCTTAAAAACGTATTGGGTAAAGCTGCTACAATCAAAATTATTATCCTGGCCGCGCTTGGCACCATAAACATATGGCGCGCCCAGGTAGCGTTTACCGAAAGTAATCATTGACGCCGGAGATCCCTTCGTCGGATTGTTCTTGGTCGGAATCGAAAACGGCTGCAAGCCGACAGACACGCCGTCATCGCCAATAGCCATATCGTCCGCTTCCTGCGGCGTAACGACCTCGATCCTATTGCATGACCTGCACATACCAAAAATCAATACGGCAGCCACTACAACGCCCACTCCAATTACCCAATATTTAGTACGCAACGGCTCGTCCACCTCCAAAAGTATCGCGAAACTATACCTAGTATATGTCGAATGAACAAGAAAAAACCGCCCGCATGGCGACGGACGGTGCGAAATGGAGGGGAATATCAATAGTATTGACTAAACTCTAGGTTCTAATTCCTCAAGAACGAGATCAATCCTATATTTTCGATTGTCAGCTTCCAAGAATAGCAGATGACGTTGTAGCGCCGTGATTAAGTCATTTCCGGCACTATTCATTTGCACATTCATAGTAAAGCCACTAAACGCAATCGGCTCGGCTTGAATGACTTCTTCGCGTTCCTCGACCATTTCCGCTACAATCTCCTCGACGACCTGTTTAGATTTTTTGCGTTCTGCACGTTCTTCGGGCGATTTCTCAAGCCATGTTTTTCGAGCGATCGTCATTGCTTCTTGTTTTTTCACTAGCGCCGGATTGGTTATTTGAATATCTAAAGGCGCAATCAACATCCTGAGATGATGATCGCTTAAATCCCAGGCTTTTCTAATCTTAGTTTGTGAAAACAGTTTTTCGTTAAGCCAATACTCAAATAAATCCTTTTGATTTGCTACCGGTAGTTTCTTGAATTCCTCAAGCGTGGTTATTTCTTCACGATTATACGACACGATTTTACTCCCCTTCTTGTAATTTCGTTTTTGAATTCCGGACAATAAATCGACTGGATAAATAACTTGATTCGATTTAGTGCTTCTGTGAGCAGTGCGTTTCTTGTCCTTGATATCATCTAAAAATATCAACTCAATTTCAGACACTTGATCACGCTCCCTTGTTATTAAATATATAATGATGATAGCTAAATATCAAGAAAAAAGTTTCGTTTTACGATACTAAAAATAACTACCTCAATAGTGAGGTAGTTATTCTGACACAGGTAATCGGAGTTAAGGGACACACGTGAGATTACCTACAAGATTATTATATCAATCTTGTAAATTATTGTCAATTTTGTATTTATCAAAGACGGCACATACATAATTGGAAATTTTGCTCGCCGATTCATCGCCCATAAATACCGTCAGCGCCGTCAATATCCTGGCCGCAAGGTCGACACTGTTTCGCAGATCGTATAAAGTCACGGCGACGATTTCAGCTGACTTGTCTGACTTGCACTGCGGCCTGACTGCCTTAAACAAATCATACAACAACGGATCTTTTTTTAAGCGGCGCTTGTAGCCATCGCGGAACACGACCTCATAAATATTGTAGATTAAGATCGATAGCGAACCGATAGAAAATGTTTGCGCGATTGATTCGTCCACATTTTTAATCTTGCCATAAGCGATAAAATTAGCGACGATTACGCCGACCAAACTTACGACGTAGGGAATCAGCACCGTATAACTTTTGTACTTGCTCGGCAGCAGCTTAACTTTAATAAGCTGTGTCAATAACACTGTAATTGCGATAAGAATGAGAGCATAACCACTTACTGATTTTAAACTCTCAAATAATTTGATAATATAGTTAGCGTCCATAATTATTAATCCAACTATCGTAGCAGCGAGCCAGTGCCGATATCGCCTCGGCTTTCTGAAAAGTTTCAGGAACGGGCAATCCGGCTGCCACATACTCATTCGTCAATAGCTTGACTTTGGCGTCCAATTCGGATTGTTGCTCTGGCGATCGCTTCACGTCTTGACGTGATATCTTCAAGCTCGGCGTTTATCGGCGGCGAGTCGCTCGGTTGCAACACGTTCGTCGTCATCTAATACAATCGACATTCGATGTCCTGTTTCATTTTTTCGAGTGTCATCGAAACTAATCTCGATCACCTCACCCCTGACAACGGTTAGTACACCGTTGTTAAGTCCGATTTTATAATATCTCCTTCCATTATAGTTTTAACCTCTTAAATACCGATTCTTTTTGGCTATCGGTTGCGCCATAGAAATTATACAAATAATTTAGTAAAGCCTTATTATCGTATACACGCGACTTCAATTTAAATGCGTCTTCTAGTTCGATTGGCTCCAAGCTATAAGTGCCTTTATCAATAAATCGCGCAAAGATGAAAAACTTATAAATATATTTACTCAAGCCATCAAGTCGCGGCGCGCCATAATTAAACATGAACGCGCGCTTCATAAGATTGTAGACAGTTTCACGATCTTCACCAAAGATATCGATCTTGAAATGTTCCAAGAATTCACGTGAAACAAATGAAGTCACATTCATCTCCCAATTATTTTTAGTTTTATGCCACTCAAACAATTCCTGTTTGCTCACATCGTTATAGTGAAATTCGCAACCTTTTCGATTTCGAATGTGCTTGAACGGCACATCTTGTTTTTGAATGACCAAATAATCGAAGTCACCGTTGTCGGTGCTAAAGAATTCTCTCGAACCAGTTAATATTTTTTTCATTTTTATAAACCTGTAAATTTAACTTGACAAAACCTCGCACAAGCATCGTATATTCGCCACCATGATCAAATATTGAACGTTATCGCCAAAAGTATTTAATTTAGGGACTGTAATCCATTCTGACCATTTCGGCTTGTTCATCATTAACCGCTCTCTTACGATATTTAAATGTCCGAATGGCATTATATTGCTCCAATGAATGTTGTCACGACAAATGCGTGTAACAAACTTGAGCACTTGAGTTTGCTCGCCACTAAGATCAATGAATCTATTGCCCGCATAATCCCCGAAAATTATAAACGTACTTATATCATCGAACATCTCAAAAAGTAACGATAAAACGACGATTTTCACCATACATGTATTTTATCCGCATTGATCGAATAAATTAGTTAGCATGATTCCAATCCATGTCGATTTGCCACCATTAATTCCTCTAATTTAGGATTACCCTGACCACCCAATATACCAACAGTAGTCCATGCCGACTGCGAATCCATACAATATTGTCGATCCGCGCATTGACTTCATCTTTTAATTCTTTAATTCTTAACGGTCGCGCCCATGCTGAACTGCGGCATCTTGTTTATCAACATACTCTTTAGATACGCCTTCACCAGTTCCGCCACCGGAGCTGCCGATTTCCTCTTTTAGTTCTTCTAATTTTTCATCAACTTCTTTGGCTGTATAAACTGCATATTTACAGCCTGCATTACAAAACGCAAATTTATCTGACATAATTTTGTCCTCCTTTTAAATTATACCATATTTTTACAAATTACGAATAAAAAGTTGCATTAATTTGAGCCGCGCCGCTTCCAATTACTGTGCCTGCGGCACGGGCAGTCACTATACCCTTGCCGACCGCGCTAACGAATGGCGCGCCTTGACCGCCGTAACCCTCGACAGGACTTATCGACAAGTCCAGTCCGTAGCCAAAGAAATAGCAGTAAGGCGATCCCGCCAACACGATTCCCGCGTAACTCTCGACATTGCCAGTCGCGATCTTAACATAGCCGCCAAACTTACCGCCGTGGATGCTGACGGTGTCACTACCTGTCTGATACAGCCCGATCGCCGACGTGTGACCCTTCGCGACACTTTGACAGCCGGTCAGTGTCGCCCTTGACAAATACAGTCCGATGGCGATCGCGCCATTAACTGTCGAAACCGTGGTAGCGTCGGCGGTACAGCCGAGGAATGTACCCCAGCCGATTAAATATGCATATGCGCAACCGCTTGCTGAATTGGTCAGTGAGTTAACAGTGGAATGACATTCAGTCAATACATGATTACAGACAATCGCCGTCGATGAATAAAAACCGTACGTCAAATTGTAGCCACTGACGTTGGCAACGCAGCGATCGAACGACGACGGATTTGCTCCGTTTGATACGTTGTAACCGTAAGTAATTCCCGTGTTAGTGCAATACAATTTAACATCGCAGTCATCGTACTTCGTTCCTGTCGTATCGGCGCTAAAACCGATTGCCGTTCCGGACGCGGCACTGATGATATCCAATTTACAATTTTCAAAGCGACAATTCGCCGTCGAGTAAATACATATATAACTCGGCGTGGCTGCTGCCGAAGTCGCGTAATCTAAACCGATCACATGACAATTCGTGAAAATGAATTCATATTCAGCCGTGAAAGTGTGCGATTTAAAACGTGCCGCGCTGAAATCGAGTGTCACCCTGTGATTATGCGCGGCGCTGAAAACATAGGCTGCTTGCGTCGTCGCTAGTTGACTGATTCCCAAGTCACCAACAATCTGTAAGTGTGTGTCGTCGGTCAACGCCTCAAACCATGCCTTTAACACTAAATTGTCGGTAATACCATTCGCGCTATAAGTGAACGCCTTGACGCCGTGAATATATCGGTCATTTTCTAAGACTTTATCAGCTAATGATTCAAGTCCGTCAGTCGCGTAACTTTTAGTAACTACAAATTCAACCGGCGTGCCGATCACGTCGAGCGGCAGTAGCAGCGTCACATATTGACCGCTTTCGCCGATAGTAAATTGATCTTGTCTGCGCCTGATGCCGTTAACGTAAATTTCTAAAATGTCAAGTTCTTGGTTATATTCGGGAATACCGATTTCGATTACGTTTTCAGGATTGGTTGTCGTGACATATGTCCGCTTCAATTGCTTGACTGACGCCTTAACACTCAACGTTTCTTTTAAATTGTCGAACCAGTCAACAAATTCCTGTAAATTATTTGCTTTAAAATCGTCGACATAACTTTCAAACTCATTTAATGATGCCTGATATTGATTATATAAAGTCGCCGTGTCAACACTATCGATCAAAGCCGCTATGCGAGTGCGCAAATCATAAATTCGCGATTGTGATATTCCTGTCGCTCTTGGATAAACTGCAATACCAGCTAGCGGAATTTCTTTCGCAACGCCAGGTTGTGGCGTTAGATATTTATAAGCATCTGCCGGATTTTGATATGGAGCGCCTTGCAACGTACCCGTTCGATAATTCAATCGCATTACACGATCATTCTCGCCTTCCAATAATTGAACCGTAATCCAATCGTACCGATACAAATTCGGATCGGCGCTCGGCACATTGAAATAAACATCACTATCAGCGCTTGTCAGCCAATAACCGTCGATCCATGCTTTACCTGGCTTTATTGCGACCATCATACTATTGCCAAATTCCATCACTTGTAAATTATCTGACGGATTGGGAAAAATACCATTGCCAATAAAATCCTTTAAGTAATTAACAAAGGACTTCGCATTGTACTTTCGATCTCCCGCTTTCGAATTAAAAAAACCAAACTCAACCATAAACTTATTCTCCTTTCCATTCAACAAATGTCGGCACTATCCTAAAACCTTTATCATCAAGAACCTCCGAAACTTCTACAATTCGAGCATTTATGGAGAAGCCCCAACGGCTGCTCCTGATTGTTACGACATCGCCGACGTTAAAATCAGTCCTGAATGTGTAATTACTAATATCAATGTCAGCATCCAACAGCTCCGCGATTCGATGCTCTATCAACTTACTTGTTCCTCGTTGCCGTAACATCGCTTCGTATGTCGCTAACGCCATTCCTTCTGTCATTTGGAGATCACGCGCATCAACGTATAATTCGCGTCGGCTCCAGCCTTCCGCATTACCCCATAAAATAACTTGTTTTCTTTCCTCTCCCTTCGCCTTCTCCAGCGACTAGCGCCGATGTCCGATAATTACGCGTCGATCGCGTAAATTTACTGGCAAGTAGATTATCAAATTCTTCAGTGAATACGACATCGATTTTCTTTCCGCGATAGACTACAAAATACAATTCATTTACGGAAAGTCGATCGATTCGGAATCCATAGTCGTATGTTTTGCAAAGATCGACGACGACGTCGAGAACCGTATCGCCTGTCCTTTGAATGTCGATCACCTCACCGCCAGTAACTAGACTTCCGACCATAAACCCAGGAATTCGCCTGACCGGCGGATCAGCTTCATTTTCCCCACAGGCATCCATCACGAACCTATTTATCACATCCACGACGCCGCCACTCAAATTAGTGATCGTCCAAATAATTCGCCGTTCAAGAATTGATTCAATAAATCTCCCTTTGACGACGCAGATGTCGCCGTCGGTCGTATTATTAGTAAACTCAATTTCCTCGATGATGCCAACTTCCATGATTCCATTTCGACAAACAAAATAATCAAACTGAATATATGGCATGATATTTTTATTTTCAGGCGATACGACAAATTCAAACTCGCCAACATCGTTATAACGCGTGTTCCAAATAAGGCTCTCGATATCTTCTATTATGTTGACGATTATGTAATTTGTATCACGAATTATTAGTTGCATATTATATCCCCACATATCGTTCATTAAAAGTAATTTGAACGACCACATCATCAATTGACGCGAGCGGCGAGAATGCGATTATATTATCGCCAATCAATAACTCCGGAAAATCGGAAGTTGGATCTATTTTCCCGATTGCGTTAGTTGGAACGGTCGTACCATAGGCAATGTATTGAACGGATTTTTGTCCTCGATTGGTATTGATCAATAATTGATCGCCAAAATTAAGCGTCATCTTCACTTGAATTCTCTGCCCAGTCGTCACGGATACGATTTCAGGATCGACCACCGTCGCACGAGCGCGGATATGAATCAGCATTCCGCAAGTGGTATCTCCATTATTCGTTAGCGTCCTTCTATCGCTTGCGTCAAGCTCACTTAACGATATTGGCGCATCATTTTCAATCGCGAACGGAAACTCAAACAGCGCTATGGCTTCGGAAAATGAAGTCAGCAATTCAGTGACAGCCTTATAAAACGGATCTCCGCACAATATCGAGATTTTAGCTGTTTGCGGATTTTCATATAGATCAATCTCAATATTTTCGACATGACCTTTTAGAAAGACATCACGATTCTCATTTTTAAAATAAATTGTGATTTCTTCCCTTAGCGGAAAATAGTGATACAATCGCATTCTATTTTTTGCGACATCGCCACGAATGGCAATACCCATTAACAACATCCGCGCTTCGACTCTCGCCGAATTAACTCGTTGTCCATCGAAATCGCCGACGACCGACGAATTAACTACTACTTCACTCGACGCTAGTCCGTCCATGCTTACGATCACATATTCATTCTCACAATTAGTAAATTCGTAAATATCACCTCTGTGATTTTTAACTTTTAGATTAAACATTATTTTGCACCTCCCGCCATAAATACCGCCTTTTTAGTTTCGCGATAAACGGAATAGCGATCTAACGCCTTTGGTGAATTATTAGTTTGATAAATATTAATTACTTGATTTTTTCCGTTGCCGCCACCGTCAGCGTTACCATAAATATCCGCGACGTTAACCTTTCCAAAATTAAGCATATCGCCCAAATTACCTTTGACTTCCTCGATTGATTTTTCAAGGCCGATGCCGAAACCCTGGCCTGAAAACTTTCCGATTTCCGCGAACACTTTCGACGGCGACGCGATGCCGAGCGTCTTCTTGACGCCATTCACCATACCACTAAAAAAGTCTTGAATATTTCTCTTGAATACACCGCCCATCGATTGAATGCCATCCCACATTCCGTTAACGATATCTTTACCGATTTGAAGAAATTTGCTCGGCAGGTCGTTGACGACGTCGATCGCAGTATTAACGAAATTAGTTAACTGGTTACGAATGTTGTTGACCATTTGCCCGCCCCAAGTGACAACACCGTTGATAGCCGCAAAGATTGCATTGTAAAATTTGCTCGGCAGCTCTTTCACGATATTGATTGCGGCGGTCACGAATTCAATCGACTTGTTCTTGACGTTATTGACCATTTGTCCGCCCCAAGTGACCACTCCATTTATCGCGCTGAATATCGCGTTATAAATTTTGCTTGGAAGCTCGGACACTATCGTGATAGCAGCGACTACAAATTCGGTCATTTTCGTTTTAAGATTGTTAACCATTTGATTGCCCCAGGTCACGACGCCGTTGATCGCCTTGAAAATCGCATCATAAATTTTGCTCGGAAGATTAGTCACAATGTCGATGACTGCTTGAACGAATTTCGGCACTTCGGTTTTAGCTGTTTTAACTAAATCGACGCCCCATTTAACGATAGTACCGATAGCGACTCCGATTACGAAGCCGATCTTATAAGGAAGATCAGTGAATAGCTGAATGACCGCCTCGATTACTTTTTTCGTTCCGGTAACAGCCGCATTGTACATATCTGACGCCCAATTAGTGATTACAGTAATCGCGCTCGATATCCCCTTTGAAATGTTCTTCGGAAGATCCACAAAAAATGTAATCAGCGGCATGAAATAGTCGACAATCTTCTGTCCTATCCCTTTGAACCAATTTCCGATATCACCAACAAACTTATTGATGAATTCGCGGAATTGTCCGCAGTTGTCGTAAAGTAACTTGAACGCACCGGCGAACGGATTAACGATTAACAGCAGTAGTCCGCCCCAATTATTTTTGAACCAGTTAACGACATCGCCAACAAAATTATTAACGAAGTACCTGAATTCATCACAATGGTCGTACGCCAATTTAAACGCACCGGCGAACGGATTAACGATAAATAGTAAAATCGCTTGCCAATTTTCCTTAAAGAATTTCAGCGGATCATTGAATAACTCATGGATCATATCGCGAAACCATTCGCATTTCGTATATAACAAAACTAACGCCGTGACTAGCGCGCCGATGGCGACAATGACAATCCCGATCGGATTGGCCGACATCGCCACGTTCAGCAGCCATTGTGCGATCGTCATTCCTTCAGTGGCAAGTCGCCACGCCTTGATCGCGGCAACAACGGCGCTGACAATACTAACTACATTCCATAAGAGCATTGCCGTTCCGATGCCGACGATTAACGCGATGACCTCATCGCCATTGGCAATAAGGAAATTTAAGAAACCTAAAATCGGTGGCAAGAACGTCAGCAGAATCGGCAATATCGAAGCCACCAGCTGGCCGAGCTTCGCAAGGATCTGTGCGATCACGCTCGCGAATTCGGCGAAGGCCGGTGAATTGATAAATTCGCTGAATTGTTTAATGACTGGCTCAAACGCAACCATCATTTTATTCTTCATCGAATTCATCGCGGCGCCCCAAGTCATTGGCATACTATCGAATTTTGAATTTATATCATCAGTCGCGGCAAACATCGCATTTTTTACAATGTCGGCCGTTATTTTTCCTTCGGACGCCATTTGTCGTATTTGTCCGATCGGAACACCTAAATAGTCAGCGATTGACTGAATTATGTTCGGAGCTGCTTCAAAGACTGCGTTCAATTCCTCACCACGCAAAACACCTGACGCTAACGCCTGTGTGAGCTGCAAACTCGCCGAAGACATTTCAGCCTGTGTCGCGCCACCGATAACAAACTGCTTGTTGAGCAACTCCGCGAATTTAACCATTTCGGCTGTATTCGCAAAAGCATCTTTTGCGTTAGCACCTAATTTCGCGACAGTGGCCGCAGTTTCAACATACGTTCCGCGCGATCTTTCGGCCGCTTCATATATCGCATCTTGCAACGCTTTCTGTTCCTCAAGCGAGCCAGTAAGCATTCCCAATCGAGCGTTGGCGCTCGTTATCGTGTCCGCCCATTGACCAAATCGATTGATACCTTGAAACATGCTACTGATAAGCTGCTTGGCTTGATTCAAGACGACGATCGCGGCACCGACGTTACTGAACGCATTTTTTATTGATTCGCCGATACCGCCGAACGCAGTCTTGACCGCGTTCTTAAATTCCTCGGCCGCTTGTTGCGCTCGTTTAGTGCTATTAGTTGAATCATTTAGTTCGGTTTGATACCGATTCAATTCGGTAGTCGTCGAAGTAATCGCCGCTTGTTGATTATTAATACTAATTTGTAGTTGGCGGGCGGCTGCCGACGTTGCACCCTTTTCTTGAACAGTGCGCGCATACATCTGATTGAGTATATCGAGCTTCTGCTTTTCTGCATCCAACGTCGCTGTCAGTTGTTTAGTTTTTGCTTCCAATCCGTCGATTGAGTTTTCCCAAGCATCCGTGCCGTCGCTGGCCGCTTTGAATTCGGAATTTGCAAGGCGAATCGATGTCGCCGCTTCATTTAAAGCCGCTTTTAATTGTGATATGTCCGCCTTAAATCGTAACGTGGATTCTGTATCGCCTGCCATAATTCCTCACCTTCCTTTTTTAGTACCAATTTCCAGTGGCGTTCGTTTCGTCCACTTCTTTTCTTACTTTTCCGCTTTTCGTCTTGTTTTTCTTATTTCGCTCATCCAACATATTAATTTGTCTAATAAGCAGAAATACCTCGCCTATTTCCTCGCTCCGAATCATGAATGGATTCAGTCCAGGATAGCGTTGACACAAGGAATCGATCAGCTCGAATAATATTTCAAATAGGGGAACGTCCTTATTGGACGCTCCCCCTATCCGTTTTTTGCGCCATTACTTGGCTTGACTTGTGTTTTAACGAAATTCATCGTTTCCGTTATCAACGGGATGACCTCATCAAGATAAACATTTTTAACGTCCTCGTCAGTCATTTCCGGAAAGACGCTTTTCAGGAACGGCACGATGACCGCCAGCTGCGTAATATCATTCGCGCCTTTCCCGTCGCCGAGTATTTCGGCTAACATTTGTAACGTTCCATATTTCATTCGATACGTTTCGCGTTCAAATGTCTTCAGGACTTTTTCGTTATCATCATATGTGTTAAGTGTCAGTTTACTCATAATTCCCTATGCTCCCAATGCAATAGTTGCTAATTTATCCGGATCAGTCACTGTTTCAAAAAATTTGTCGACGTCAACTAATTCATCGCGTTCGTCAACAACCACTGACGCAACGTTTCCGCCGTTGGCAAATCTGTGCTGCGGTGTGATTCCAGTAAACACAAGTTCCTGACCTTGCGAATCAGTTCCGTCGTCGATGGTTTTAGATTCCTCTTTCATCGGTGCAAAGCTGCCTTTCAGTTTCCAAACGCATCTCTTAGTACCGTCATTCAAATTCATGACGTAACCAACCGCAAAATATTTTGCGATCGGCGCTCCCTCAAGCAGCGCTCCGGACGCTTCATCAAAATTTTGGCCGGTCAATTCCGCAACCAATTTTAATGGCATCACTGGAACCGAAATAGTAATCGTGTCGGCACCGCGCGCGCTAATTGTGAACGCCGGTTTATTGTCGTAGTATTTTGTATTTGAGCTGATGCTGATTTCTTTTGAAATCTGCGCTGTCGGACTTAACGATTTAACCTCACCGGTAATGTAACCGCCACCAGTTTCGTTGTTGTCCGTTAAAATCGTAGCGTAAACTAAATTCTCTACTCCACGAAATTCCACAATGTTGTCTGCCATAATTTAAATTTCCTCCTTTTCTATATAAGAAATTGTTATTGTTCTGCCCGAGTGACTTGGCTTGCCGCTCGGTAGGCTTTCGCCTTTGCCGGTCATTATAAATCCGGCTTTTTTTAATTCACGTATTGCCAAATCGAAACTCATATATAGCTGATTTGGACTTATCGAATAAAAATTTACATCAAATTCCCAAACTATTTCGATCGGTTTATTATCGTAATGTTTGCGATCGTAAGTATTGAAGTTAAAGAAAGTAAAGAAACTATCGGGATACGGTTGATCTTCCGGCAAACTGCCTTGCTCCATTACAATCGGATTCACTTTTTTCAAAGTTTCAATTAATAAATCTACAACCATCATTTTAGTTCCTCGTTAATTCTTCGATTAAATACTTCGATTTGTATATCTCGTATTTCGTCTTTCATTTTTTTGCCGTATAATATAGCGCGCAATTCTCGATCTTGTTTTTGCCCTGGATGCTGGAACGGAGTCCCCTTAATTCTCATTAGGTGACTTTTAGTTCCTTGAGCCAGGAAGATCGACGGCAGTCCGCCGTGCGCTATATTGAACCCGACCGGAATACTTGCGACGTTGCCGTCGAATTCAACTGGCGGATTTATAATCAGACTGTCACGCATATTTCCAGTCCGAACGTGTTTCGCTGCAATCGGTATCAATTTATCAGTAACGTGTTTTTGCGACTTTTCCAATGCTTCGAAAGCAATCGGTTTCAGTTGCAATCCCAAGTTATCGATTTTCTTGATGTACTCCTCCATGCCGGTCAGCTCGATCGTGAATTTTTTAGTCTTGGTGTTATACCTCACGTTAAGCACCGCCACTGATTCGTTTCACTTTAAATTGAAGCCACATATTTCGCATTTCGATATTTTCCGGTTCGCTTATGATTTCATAAGTCGCGCCATTATCCATTAATTGAATGCGACAATTCGATTTGATTTCCGGACGATACCAAGTTTCGATCGTCGCAGTGTCTATCACTGAATGAACACCGTTGACATCTTGTTCAGTTCCGCCGAAAGTGTAGAAGCTACCGAAGATCTCGATTGTTTCGTCGTAAGTTTTGACGGCGCGCCCTTTTTCCTCGGCATAAGTTGGAATCTGCAACAGCATCGGAGTAATAAACGGACGCGGGCGGAATACCTTATTACGATACGCCACTTTCCCCACCTCGAAACGCTAACTGCGTCACACGATTTTTGAAAATCGTAGAATAGTCATCTTGTGCCGTTCCAAACATATCAGCAACGCCGCGAATGATGACCCCGACTGAATTATCGGCATCGACTACTTCTTGCACAACACCGGCATCGAGCATATATTGCTTGACTTCCGCGATGAGTAATTTTAACGACTCATCATGAAAATCGCCTGTGATTTGTAGTGCAATTTTTACTTTTTCTAATAAATCCATTCGGGATCACCTCGCTTTCGTTTTTAATATTTAGTTTGACCGGTTGGATTAGTTTGACCGGTTGGATTAGTTTGACCGGTTGGATTAGTTTGACCGGTTGGATTAGTTTGACCGGTTGGATTAGTTTGACCGGTTGGATTAGTTTGACCGGTTGGATTAGTTTGACCGGTTGGATTAGTTTGACCGGTTGGATTAGTTTGACCGGTTGGATTAGTTTGACCGACCGGCTTTTTTGAATCGGCGAACGCTTTCGCTAAATCGCCGAGCGTCGCATAACTTCCTTTGATCGGCTTGCCGGTCAAGGTTTCGATAATTAACTTGATCGCTTCGACATTATTCATAACTAAGCACCTTTAGTCAGCAAGTAAACGCTATTGACATCGCCGAGCTTACCATCGAGAATCGCAAGTCCTTTATTGACAAATTTATTGTTGTCGTCATCGAACCAGCGCTTAAATCCAATTTGTAAATTGGTATTGATAATGTAATCGTCCGGTTTAAAGTAGATCATGAATACTTCACCGGTCGCAGCAGTTTCAAAGTCCTTCAAAATATCAGGTTCGACGAGCATAACTTCACGACCCATAAATCTGCGGACTGTTCCGCCGACGTTCGCGGTATCATCGCCGACAACGTAGGCTTCAGTTGCTAGCGGCCGGTTATTGCCATCCTTCAATGTTAAAATAGTTGATTCCCAAGTGTTCAAAGTCATCAGGATCAATCCACGACCTTGATAAGCGAGTGGAATTTTAGCAAATAACTTTTTGCGGTAGCTTGCCCAGTCAGTCGAATCGGCTGCGCTAAGTGCGATTTTATGTGATGCCGGAACACGAGTATCTTTTAAGATCCCGAGTGGCTTGCCGCTACCATCACCGTTGACGATGACATTATCAAATTCTTTGACAAACGCCGCGACCAAGATCCGCGCGATTTCTCTTTCAAGGATTGGCAACGAAACAATGTTGGAAAGTAAGGTTTGCGAAATACGACCTTCAACAATGTGATAGCTAAACGAAATTTTTTGATTGATGTCGCCGGCTTTTTGAGTTTCGGATGTGGTTGTTTCAGTGATCCACTTGACAGTCGCACCGAGATCAGCGATGGCAATCTCAACGCCGCCTTGAATATTTAGTTTGCGTACGCGAGCATATAGTTGACCATAAACGCCGTCCAAGTCTTGAATGATTTCGTTCAAGATAGTTGTTGGGATGATCATGCCGACATCGCCAGTTACAGTAAATTCAGCAGCGCGTTTCATTAAATCGGACGATGGTGCTGTACCTTTTTGAACATAGGCCGCGAACGATTTCCGCCATTCCATCGATCCAAAGAAATCGGCAGCTGCGTCGCGGACTTCATCTTTTTGTCCTGGCTTGTCATAAGTCGCAAGCGGATCGAGATTATCGCGCTGCTCGTTCAATTCGAGCGCGGTTAGTTGACCGCGAAGCTCGGCGATTTCATCGTTCATCGAATCAATCGATTCGCTAAAACTGCGAACCTCATTAATATCGGTCGATGCTTTCGCTCTTGCCTTGTAGTCTTTGATTTTTGCTTCTTTGTCAGCAATTTGTTTTTGTAAAAACTCTTTGATTTTCATAGTAATAAATTTTCCTCCTTTTACTTTGTAAGAATTTCGAGTTTGATTTTTTCCAGCTCTAAAAGTTGTTTGTCTTTACTCACCAGTAAAGATCGCGCACTCTCCAGTGCCGCCCTCATTTCCGCTTCACTCGCCAGCGAACCAGTTGAGTTATTTCTAGCGTCTACGGTTGTTTGTTGGTAAGCCGGAAAATTTACCACTGACACCTCATAGACTTTTGAAATCGAAGTAATAATTCTTGTTGGTTTATCGGTATCTAAATCCTCGTACCTATAACCGTCAATTCGGAACATAAACGAACATCCTGACATATCGCCGCGATCGACCGCACTATATAGCGCGCTAGCTTCAACGTTTCTTGTAGTATCTAACACTGCATCAATAAGCATACCCTTATCATCAACTTGAAGTTGCATTGTCGAATTACTGTTATTATTACGACTTCTCGCGAACGGGATTTTACCGATGTCGTGATTAGCGCACAAAAGAACGTCTTTTAAATCCGCATTATCAAGCGCACCACGCTCAATTATTTCGTAACAATAACCGAGGTCTGTTCGCTGATCAAAAACTATCGGACGAGCAATCAATCTATATTCTTGCTTGTTTTCCTCATTCGCAGCTCTAGTTTCAAACTCGGCTCCGAACCATCTACTTATTTTTTGTGGTTTCATTTTAACCCCCTCCATTATTTGAATTTTCTGAATTATTTTCCGATGCGTTTTTATCGCTAGTAGTATCGGGCGAGAAATTTTTCGAGTAAGGAATCCGATTGCCGCCTTCCTCGTCGGTAAATGGCTCATAGCCTAATGCGTCGCGAATTTCGTTTATCCTTACGCCACCGATATTCGTTAATAAAGTGAATGTGTCAATCTGCTCTTGATTATTCATGAAAATTAATTTTTTAGCATACAAGACGATTTCGTTTCCGAAACTTCTTTCAGTTGGCGTAAAGAACGCCTTGGTAAGTGCTTGACCGAATGCGATAACCATTGGCTCCAACTTAGCTTGATACCAGGCTTCATGTTGAGCTTTCGTGTAATCGCCCATCAAGATCGGCAGCGGCGTCGTGAAATATCGCAAAATCTTACTATCAATAAATTTCAACGTTGCCTCATCGATAATGTCCGATTTCCGTGCAAACGAGACAAATTCCGCTTTGCTGTCAGTTGGCAAAAATCCGGATTCGTTATTTCTAAGTTTTTGCTCAAACTCACGAACCATCGCAATCTGCTTATCAATGTCTAATTGGCTCCCTGACTTTATGATCCCATTAATCGCGTAGTTAATTTTCATCGATTTCGCGATGCTATGAAGTAAGTCATCATTCATAGCCAGCGTTTGTTTCAATCCGGTATGCTCCGGCTCGCCGTAGCGATTACCACCCATGAATTCATTGTCGGAATAATCCAATCTGACATGAATCAAATCTTCATATTTAATCGTTGTGGTAAAATTGTTAGCAAATTGCATCTTCACGAATAATGTCGAGCTAGCGTCTTCAATAAATTCAACGCTGTATGGTTTTAAAGGATACAGCGCCGTAAATCTTTTCGAAACAGTGCCGTCTTTATTTCCAGTCCATTCATACATCGGGTAAATAAACGCATTATAGTTGAAATGTAATAGCCAAACGACTTTTCCGATAAAATCGCTTTTAGTCATCAATGGATTTGGATTGTTTAATAGTTTTTGGAGCGCACCGCCGACCGGCACCGTTCGCGATATGTTATCTTGATAAATGTGCCGAACGTGCATCGGATTCAACTTGCTCATTTCATTCGCGATCCGACTGATTACCGAGCGCACGATGTCGCTAGTATAAATATTTTCACCATATAACGCAAAAATGGGCGACATGTCGTTCAACATCTGCGCCTGAACATTCGAATTCGTGTCCTTTTTTTTCAGACCATCGAAGAATCCGCGAACGGCTAATTTAAATCCCATTCAATTGACCTCTTTTACATTCTAACATATTTTTACAATTTTGCATATTATTTTAATTTTCGCATCAATTCGGAACGATAGCGGCGATATACTTCGTATAAAATCACTAACGCGACCGCGCCGTCAATCCGACGTTGCGCCTGGCCTTTTATTTTTTCCAAGATCGCCTTGCCATACTTATCCAACTTGATTGATGCATTTCTTAAACACCAAACGTCGATCGGATTAGCGTTATAGTTGATTAATTGATCCTTGAATTCAGCCTCGACCAATTTTATTGCTGAATTTAATGTCTCGGCGTTTTGTAAGATCATTTCATGTTCGAGTCCGTAGTCATCCATTCTATTTTTAAATTCTTTTGCGAAGCGTTGATCGTAACCGGTCATGAATGGTCGGATGTCATAAGTTTTATATAGATTAGCGACATGATCGGCGATTGCCGCCATATCAGTATCGTTTCCCGATACAATGGTCAATAACCCTTCACGCGCCCATTCATCGTACTTTGCACCGGCCGACTTATCATCCGAATTCTCTAGTTTAGATTCGGGAATCCAATAATGCGAGTAAATATATTTTTTATCATCGTCCTTGCGCATCAGCAGAATTTTAAGTGCTGACATATCGGTCGTCTCGGCTAAGTCGACGGCCGCCAAGGCGTAATGACTTCTGAAATCTTCAAGCTGCCATTTTTCAATCGGATAAATAAAGTCGTTGTCGTCGAGCCAGGCTTGAGAATTACTAACCTTCAAATTAAATTCCTTAGATAAAACGAACATCCTGTCTGCTTTACTCTGCCGAGCTAAATCGACTTGCTCGTCCATATAATCCCAACGTTTGACTATTCCTAATGTCGGATTAGCTTTCACCCAACTTGTTCGATTTCGCCAAACTTCATTTTCGGAATCGACTGTATATAACCACGGCAAAAATCTTTTTGCAGCAACGCCATCTTCCTCGCCGTTCAAAACTTTTCGAGCATAAATTAATTCCGCATCCAATTGTCCATCATTAACGAAACCTTCTGTACTTATTAAAATCAATTTAGGGTTTTCTTTAAGCGATTGACTTTGCTGAATCGATTTAATGATGACATTAGTGGTCATCTCATGAATTTCGTCTACAATAGCAACATCGATATTTCTTCCTTCTTTTGACCTGGTGCGATCAGACAACTTGAATATCTTTGAATTATTGATCGTGTTTTTAATAAACCTTTGATTTCGCCGTAAATCCCGCTGTTGCGGATCGATGAAACTTTTCATTGTCTCAATTTCATCATATAAAATACTAGCTTGAGCGTCATCATTACTAGAACAAACGACATCAGATCCGGATTTACCTATAATAATTTCACTTAAAGCTAGTGCCGAACAGAGTTGCGATTTCCCATTTTTTCTCGCAACTAAAAGCAACACCTTTTTAAACCTATCCAAACCATCTGACATTTTGAAGCCGTATAAAGCTGAAATAAACGCCTTTTGCCACAGCAAAAGTTTGAACGATTCGCCGTAAAACGGCGATTTTGTTAACTTTATCAAACCCTCAATTAAATTTATACGGCGATCAGCTTCATCGGTATCGTAAATATACTCATCGCCGTTTATATCCGCAATTAATTTGTCTAATTCAGTTAACATTTCTAAACCAACAACAATTTCGCCTGATTTACATTGTCGTTGATATTCTTCAAGGAACCCGTTTGTTTTAATCAGCATCAATATATCTCCAAACATATCCGCCTGCATGATTTCTTAGAAATCTACAGACTTTACTTATGTTCTGCCACTGAATACTCAAAATTCGAGCCGCTTCATGAATACTTTCCCACGAAGCAATAAGCTCTCCATTCAAATTAAATTGCTTAATTCGTTTAGATTTATCCTTTCGATTCATCAAAGTTAATTTTCGTTTTTTTCGCTCTTCAAATGAATGCTTTCGAGCCATCTGTGCTTTCGATATAGCAATTTTTTGTGCGATAGATAACTTTTTACCTTTATGACCTTCACTAATTTTTTTACAATGTTCAATTGATAATTTCTTACCTTTACGTGATTCACTCATTTTTCTTTTAGTTGCATCAGAATGTTTAAATCCAATCATTCTAGTTCGAAGTAACTGTTTCATTTCTTCGCTTATGGGTCTTCCTTTGAAAATTTCACGCATTTTTCTTTTAGATTCTTCTGAATGTTTGAACCCTGAATTACTTCCTCCGCCATCGTTTTTGTTGTAACCAAAAATTCGATTGTTGCTATTATAAAACTCGATCAGTTCAATTTCTTTTTGTTCGGCTTCTTCTTTCGATAAACCAGTAAATAAAATTTTGTGTTCGATATTATCCCAGCCATATTTGAGAATAGCGTTATAAAAATGAGCATTTCGTTTTCGATAACCTTTTCCGCAATTCCATCTTAGTTTTGGATTACGTTTTGTAATACCGATATAACATTTTCCATTCGGACAGATGTGTTTATAAACTGTATAATTCACTTTTTCAAACTCTCCATATACGCACGCAACGGGCTGACTTCTTCAAATTCATTTTTCTTTAATATGCCACTCAATCGCCCAATAATATCGGTATAGCGCGACAAATAGTCTTTATACAATCGAGCAGCCGGAGTCAATTTCTTGACGGCAAGAATTTTGCGGATGGATTCGAATATGAGGGAGCTTGCGAAGTTTATCGAGTTCAATTTCTAAAAAAACCATATCTTCAATGATACTGGTCACCATTGCCTTGATGCCATCGTCACAATTTTTAAAGCAATCCAATAGTTGTTGTTTTCTAACTTGCATATTGCCACCTGTAACCCCTAACTCGATTTCGTCTACCTTTGCAAGCATCGCATAATTT